>QYAN01000071.1:0-170283 GCA_003988815.1 Chlorencoelia australis | reverse complement strand
TTTAATATAATATTAATTTTAATAGAAAAATATATATAAATTTATTAATTTTAAAATAAAGATATTTATAATATTATATATAAGTTATTTATTATAATTAATTAAAAACTTATATAATATTATTCTAAAAATAAAAGAAATAAGTTTAAAATTATAATAAAGTATATCTAATTTAAAAATATAATTAAATAATATTATAAATATAAAGCTTTTATTTAATAATAAGTATATATTTATATAGCTTTTTATATATCTCTATAAAATTAAAAGATTAAGATCTATATTCTATATTCTTCGACCTATTATCTTATTATATATAGAGTTATAGGGTCGGAATCCCGACACTCTGGTAATCAACCCTTTAACCCAACCACGTGACCGCCGCATAATAACTAATTGTGCTCACGATCGTACATCGCA
Source organism: Chlorencoelia australis (assembly GCA_003988815.1). Taxonomy (NCBI): domain Eukaryota; kingdom Fungi; phylum Ascomycota; class Leotiomycetes; order Helotiales; family Cenangiaceae; genus Chlorencoelia; species Chlorencoelia australis. Next base: position 169,863 of record QYAN01000071.1, on the reverse strand, counting down.
ACACCACGTGCTTACAACCATCAGGTTCGTAACAGCTATATTTACTAAACTAGAATATTTTATATTAAAGGATAATTTATTCTTTTATAATTAATATCTATTAATTTTAAATATAAATAATATTTATATTTTCTTTATTTATAAAATATATAATTAAATATTATCTACTTATTCTAATACTAAGAAAATATTTAAATTTCTTATTAAATATTATTATTAATATAAAATAAAAATATATATTACTTAATATTATTAAAATTATAATATCTATTAAAAAAGTTCTATTTTATATAATAAATAATTAGATTTATTATAACCTTTACTAATATCTAATAAATTCTAAGAATATATTATAATAAACTTTTATAATTTTAATAAAAATAAATATAACTATAATAATATCTTAATAATTATTAATTATTTTAATAAATAAATTATTTTAATTCTCTATAAAAAAATTATCTTTTTTAAAGATCTTATAGTTTTTTATATTTATTATATATATTAATATTTTAAATTATTTCTTATAATATTCTTTAATTATAAATTATAATTTATATTAATCTTTTAAAAAAAATTTAATAAAATATTAAAAACTAATATTAAATTAAGCTTTATTAATTATCTATAAACTAATAAATAAATAGAAATTTATAACTAATATTTATAGAAATAATTTTAACTATTTATAAACTTTTATTAGTTAAATTAATTAAAATTATTATTTATAATAAATTATATCTAACTTATATTTTTATATAATTTCTTAGAAAAAATATTATTATTTAAAGTAATATATAATTATATACCTAAAATAATATAAAACTAGAAACTATTTAATATTAAGCCTAAAAATAAATTAAATATTACTAAAGCTAGAAAAATAATATAATATTATTATTTTGCCTAGATATATATTAAGGCTAATATTAAAAAGGCTTAAAAATAAATAAAAGCTAAAATTAATAATTCTAAGAAATTTATTAACTTTAATATTAATAATTAAATATAGCTTAATATAAGATATTTCCTAATTTAATAATCTTTTAAAAAGCTAAACTTTCTAACTAATAGTCTTTTTAAAATTATTAAAAAAATAGGCAACTTTTTTTAATTTAATCTTCTAATTATTATAAAGGTCTATAATATATTTCTACCTAAAAAGCTATAGAAAGCTGCTATAAATTTACTACCTAGGCAAATAATAATAGAAGGCTTCTCTATAAATATTATTAGAAAAGAAGAATAAGAAGTTGAAAAAATATTAATATATAAGCTAAAAAAAGATAAGTTATAATATTAAGTAACCTAGCTAAATAAGAATATTAATCTTATTTAATATAATATAAGCAACTTAATATATATATCCTATAAAGTTAAGAATTTTTACTTAGAATATCCTAAATAAGATAGCCTCCCTACTAAGCTAGAAAACTAAATAAAGAAATAGGAAAAGGAGGTAGATAATTATAAGGAACTTATAAGTAATAAACCTATAACTAAATACTTAAGGGCAAGCTTTTTTCAAGAAAAAAAGTAATATAATAATTTAATATATATATAGCTTATATAACTATACTATATAACCCCTTTAATATTATTATATAAGCTAAATAAAAAAAGATCTATTAAATAGGCAAAGATAATCTAATTATATTAAAATATAACTATATATATACTTAAGGAGGAGACCTTATACTCTCCTGAGCTTCCTTTCTCTTTTCTTTTCTCTCTAGTTTAGTTTTCTAAGAATCAGAAGTCAGTTTATCTGAGCCAGTTGGTCACACTCTAACTCTATTAATAATTAAAAAAGTAAAAGTAATTAAAATTATAATAAAGAAACTATAAAACCTAATAGCTAAATATAAAATTGCAAAGGCTTTAGCTATGAAAAATAAATTAAATATAAAGAAAATAATAAACCTTCTATTAAACTCTAATATATATATATAATATAAAGGCAAAAGATAGACAGAATTATATAAACTAATAATAATTAAAGGGCAAAGCTATATTATTAATATACTAAAAGAACCTATAAAATTTAAAGCAATAATAGTAAAATTATACTATTGTTACGACCACACAAGGTTGTTGGTTGGGCGCAATATGAGAGTTACTTTGGGTAAGTAACTATGATATGGGATGCCGTGGCGAAGGAGTCATTCGGTAAGGAGTCACGTGGTTGGCGCAATAGAGCGGTTACTAGAGTGTCGGGATTCCGCGCCTTTGCTCTTATATATAATAGCGCGAAGAAATAATAAAATAAGAGTATAGATCTCGCGCCTTTGCTCCTCTGCTTTTATAGAGATATATAAAGGACTATATAGCTATATATTTATTATATAATAGATAAGAGCTTTATATTTAAATTAATTATTTAATTATATTTTCAAGTTAAATATACTTTATTATATTGACTATTAAACTCTTATATTCTATTCTTCTATATTTTCCAGAATAATTATCTTATAAGTTAATATAGGTTTAATCTATATATAATATTTTAAATATCCTTATTATACTATAAAGAGATAAATATATTATATTAAATAATAATATTAGATTAGTTAGAATATTAATTAATAATAGCTTATTTAATAAATTATCTTTGTTAATATCTATAATAGCTGTGAGATATTTACTTATATTAGCTGCGGAATATCTTCGAGGAAATAATATAAACGAGTTTAAAAGGAATAAGATTGGAATATTATAGACGTCTTAGGATAATAAGCTAGGCCTAGAGTATATAGATAAGTTGAATATCTTAGTTAGAGATATATAACTTTAGAAAAGAAATTGCTATAATATAGATAAGAGGCTTAGTAATAAGACTATATATATAGTTATAAAGAGCTATATTTTATATTATAAAAGATATTAAATATATAGTTTAGTTGATGAGACAAATTTAAGAATATATTATTAGAGAAGAGAATTATTATAATAAGTTATAAGAAGAGGTTATAAGATAAGAGTTAATCTAAATAAAACTATAATAGAACTTCACCTAGAAGGACAAAGAGCGACAGGACGAACTATAGCAATAGAGGATAATATACTAGCATCTGCAAATGAATATAGATTGCGAGCTATATAAATAATAGATAATATCTACGAAAAGCCACTATTACCTTACTTAGGACTTAAGGAAGAGGTCGATATTTAGGGTAAACCTTAATTAAGAGAGCTTTAGGAAATTATTAGAACTAAAAATAGAAATATCTATCGAAGATATTAAATAAAGATTATAGATAATTAAATTATTTAGAGAATTAAGATTTATTTAAAAAAATTATGAGATAAGTTTAATATAATATTAAGCTATAGAAATAAGTATCTTTATATATTTAAGGACTATTTATATATTAATTAGAGATATAAATTAAATAAGACTATCTATTTAGAGAAATTATAATTAATAATTAATATATAATATAAAGGAATAATATTAAAAGTTGGCGAAACTTAGGAAATTATTATAGAAACTACTAATAAATAAATTATAATTAATATTAGAAAATAAGAATATTTCCAGAATATTAAGAATATATATATAGAGATAAGTTAGTTAGAAATTAGATAAATTATTAAATTACTTAGCGAAAATAGAAATAAATAAATATAAGAAGATATATTTACAAGAAATCAGTTATAAATATACGCGCTAATATAATAGTTTTATTATTACTAACTTTAGGCCATATTATAAAAGCCTAATAATAGAATTTAGATCGATTTGTATATTAGAAAAGGCACATTTAGAGGACTAGTAGACTCTAGAGCGACAGACAACTTTATCATAAGAGAAATAGCTCTATTTACCGGGATTAATTTATAATAGAAAATATAATTATATAAACTATAACTAATTGACGAGATATTAGCCAAAAGGGGAAATAGGGTTATTTTAGAAGAAACTATACTAATTAAAATAAAAATACTAAGAAATTATAAAAAATAGATTTAATTTATAATAATTAATTTAGATAATACTAATATTATATTAGATATATTATAGCTAGAAAAGAATAAGCTATAAATCGACTAAGAAAAGAAAATAATAGAGTTTTCTTAATATAATTATAAAAGATATAAAGGATTATAGAGGCATATCTAAAAATAGCCGAGATAATATTGCCTAGGAATTATTAATATAAATAGTTTAGTAACTATATATAAGAATAATAATTATATAGAATAAAGATATTTAGTCTAGGATTAACTATAGAAGACTCTATCTATAAGATATTAAGAATTCGAGGAAATATTCCGGAAATTATTAAATAATATAATATTATCAAGATATTAGACATAGGATTATATTATATTTCTAATAGAAAGAGCAGATTTATTCTTTAGCTAGATTTATATTATATTAATAAAAGACTTAAAAATACTTAAGAAATATATTGAGATAAACCTTAAGATAGGATTTATTAGAGAATTAACTTTATTAATAATAAGTCTAATTTTTTAGATATTAAAGAAAGACGATATTAAGTATTTATATATAGACTATAAGAAACTTAATATAATTATTATTAAGAATAGATATTTATTATTATTATTTAATAAATTAATAAATAAATTATAAGGCGCGAAGATTTTTATTAAGCTTAACTTAAAAGGAGTATATAATCTTATTAGGATTAAAAAAAATAAAGAATAAAAGATAATATTTTATATAAGATATAGATTATATAAATATTAGATAATATTATTTAGTCTTATAAATATCTCTATAATATTTATAAGATTAGTTAATAATATATTTTAGAAGTTTTTAGATATTAGCTATATTTATTATTTAGATAATATATTAATTTATTCGGCAAGTAAAAAATAATATAAAAAGAATATATGAGAAGTATTTAAAGCTTTAAGAAGAATAAGTCTTTTATTAAAGCTAGAAAAATATAAATTCTATATTAAGGAAGTTAAATTCCTAGGATTTATTATTATATCTAAAGGATTATCTATAAGTTTAAGTAAGATATAGCCTATATTAGAATAATTAAAGCCTATAAATATTAGAGAAGTTTAGTTTTTCCTAGAATTTACTAATTTTTATAAGAGGTTTATTTGAAATTATTCTAAGATAATTATATTATTAATAAACTTAATTAAGAAAGATTAAGAGTTTATTTAGTCAGAATAAGCTCAGAGAGCTTTTAAAGAGCTTAAGAAAATATTTATATAGATATTAATATTAAGAATATTTAATCTAGAAGAATAAATTATAATAGAAATTAATATTTTAGACTATATAATTAGAATAATATTATATTAGAAAGATTAATAAAGAAGAAAATAGCTAATAATATATTACTCAAAGAAGATAATAATATTAGAATTAGGATATGAGATTTATAATAAAGAATTCTTAATAATTATCTATATTTTTAAAGAATAGAGAATATATTTAGAGAAACTAAAATATAAAATATAAGTTTATATAGACTATAAGAACTTAATTTATTTTATTATAATTAAGATATTAAATTAAAGATAAGCTAAATAGGCATAGTTATTAGTAGTATATAACTTTTAAATAGTCTATATTAAAAGAAAAGAGAATATTAAAATAGATATATTAAATAAGAAACTAGAATATATAGAAAATATAAAATATAAATCTAAGACTCTATTTGAGAAAAAAGATAATATAATAATATTTTAGAGATATGAAATAATAATTATTATATTATTAGTTAAGGAATTATTTATATAAGAGCTTAAGAAATATTATAATAAAGACGAGACTATAAATAAGATTTTAAAGAAATTAGAATTAGGATTTAGTATATAGAATAAATTATTATTATATAGTAGAAAGATTTATATATTAGCTAAGATAAGAAAAGATTTTATTAAGAAATAATATAATTTACCTATATATAGATATTAAGAAATAACGAAAATATATAAAAAGATCTCTAGAATATATTATTATCTAGAATTATAAAAGATAGTTAGAGGAATTATTAGATAATATAATATATATATTTAGAATAAGTCTTCGAAATATGCCCTATATAGCTATATAAAATTATTAGAAATATTAGCAAAACTTTAGAAGTTAATAATATTAGATTTTATAATTAAATTATTATTATTAAAAGATCTAATAATAAAAATTAAATATAATATAATTCTAGTTATAATAAATAGGCTTATAAAATATACTTATATAATATCTTAATTAATAATAATAATAATAATAAATATTATATTTATATTATTAAGAATTATAATTATAAATTATAGGATATTAGATAAGATTATATTAGATAGAGATAAGTTATTTATTTTAAAATTATAAGAAATATTATTAGTATTATTTAGAATTATAAGGAAATTATCTATAGTATTTTATCTATAGATAGATATTTAGATAGAGAGAATTAATTAGATAATAATATAATATCTAAGATATTATATAAATTATTAATAAGATAATTAGATATAATTATTATTTATAATATAGTTTACTTATAATAATATAGAAGTAGAATTAATATAGATTTTATTATTCTTTGCGAATTATAGATTTAATTTAGAGGCTTATAAATTATTATTAAAATAAGATATAAATATAGAAAAAATAATAATATTAGTCAAAGACCTAAAGATTTTATATAAATAGCTAATATTAGATATTTGATTTATTATATAAAGATCTATAATATATTATAATAAGAAGTAAAATTAAGAGCCTATATTTAAAGAAGAAGATAAAGTTTATTTATTATAATAAAATATTAAAATAAAATAATTAAATAAGAAGTTAAATTATAAGAAGTTAGAATTATTTAAGATTTAGAAAATATTAGGACTAATAATATATAAGTTAAAATTTTCAAAAATAATAAATATTTTATTAGTATTTTATATTTCTTTATTAGAATTAGCATCTAAAGAGATATTAAGAATATTGAGAATTAAGATTAAATTAGTTAATCTAAATATAATTTATAAGATTGAGAGAATTTTAGATAAGAAGGTTTTGAGAGGCAAGATATAATATTTAGTTAAGTAGAAAAAATACCCAGATATAGAGAATACTTAGGAATTATAGAAGAATTTAAATTATATAGAGTTATTAAAAGAATTTTATAACCTATATCTGGAAATATTAATTGGGACTAGAATAATTATAAATAAATAATAAGGAGCAAAATAACGAGTTTTAGATAATAAGAAATATAATAAATTATTATAAATATATAAAGATAAAATAAAGGAATATTTTCTTAAAGAGCTTAAGACTTCGGGACAAAACCTTAAGGAAAGAGGAATAATATTATAATTATATAAGATTATTAATTAGGCATAATATAAAAGTTATTTTAGATAAGTAACTATAATACGGGATATTATGGCAAAAGAGTTATTCGGTGAGGAGTTATATAGTTGGCGCGATAGAGCAGTTACCAGAATATCGGGATTCCGCGCCTTCGCTCTTATATATAATAGCGCAAAGGAATAATAGAACGAGAGTATAAATCTCGCGCCTTCGCTCCTCTACTCCTATAGAGATATATAAAGAACTATATAGCTATATATTTATTATATAATAAATAAGAGCTTTATATTTAAATTAATTATTTAATTATACTTTCAAGTTAAATATACTTTATTATATTAACTATTAAACTCTTATACTCTATCCTTCTACGTCTTCCAGAACAATCACCTCGTGAGTCAACACAGGTTTGACCTGCACGTAACAACTATATAGAAGAAGAAGGAATTTTAGAGAATATAAATAAAGAGAAAAATAATAAAACTAAAAAAAAGAGCCAATATTAAGTTAAGAGAAAAAGAGAATATTCAAAAGGATTAAAAAATAAACTAAGAAAAAAAAACCTAATCTAGAAAAGCTAATAATAAAGAACTACTAGAAAGATATTTATATTAATCAAAAAGAAAGCAGACGGCGAACTTATATTAAAACTAAGAAAAAAAAGAAGAATAATAACCTTAAAAGTACTATTTAAGCTATTAAAATAATAAGAAATCAATAGATTAATCACAAGAAGAATATTTTAATTTAAGAAATATAACTTATAAAAATATAATAATATTTAAATATTCAAATTAAAACTAATTAATAAAATTAAGGATAAAATAATAGAAATACTATATAAAAAGTTAAGACTTATTATTTAAGTAAATAATAAAGAAAAGGAGATAATTCTAATATAATTTCTAATTATATAATAAATAAGTTAATATATAATAATAGCTTTTATATTAATATTAATAAGATATTAAAAAATAAGTTTATAGCTATATAATATTATATAAATATATATTTAATCTATAATAATATTATAATAACTAATTCTAGCCAAACTATTATAATAAATTATAGATAAATATCTAAAAAATATAATAATAGCTATAATTAAACTATTATATAGTATACTAGAGGCAGGAATATATTAATAGGCTATATACTATAAGTATTATAAGGAGAAACTATTAATAATAATATCAACCTATAACCCATGCCTACTACTAATAATAGGAAAGGAATTTGAAATAATTAGGATATAAATAGATAATATTCTAATTTTAGGAATAAAAGAATTTTCTAAGAAAGAAAATTAAAAACTAAAAAAAGCTAATTTAATAATAAAACTAAAAGAAAAACTAAAATTAAAATTATTATTAATTTTTAATAAATATATATTAAAAAAAGAAGAAAATAATATAAAAATATAATAGAAGTAATAAGATAAGAAGTTAAAAACTATAGATTTGAAATTATCTATAAGAAAATAGAAATATATAAAATAAAAAGCAAGGAAAATATATCTTATTATAATTTATTAACTAAAAATAATATTTAACTTATTAATAGTAATATAAAATAAAAAACCTATAGAAAATAATATTATAAATTTTAATAAATACTTATAATAATAAATTAATTATTAAAATCGAGGAATTATATATATTTTAATTAACTTATTAAAAATAAAGATATTTATATTTATAGATAGATTATTTATAAATAATAAAGATTTAAATTTCTAAATTAAATATAAAATTATATTAGCAAATAAAATCACAATAAATAAAAATTTTATAATAAAGAGAAATTTAATTTATTAGAGCTCTATAAAAAATAAATAAATAATAAAAAGTATACTAGTATTAGAAATATATAGCATAGTAGGAGGAGTAAATATAATTATATCTATTAGAATAATTATTAAGAAGATAATCAATTAACTAAATTATAAAAAATACTAATAATAACTTATACCAATTTATATTTATTATATAAATACTTAATTAAACTTAGAATAATAAAGGAAAAATATCTAATAATAAATATTATAGCCTTATAATAAAGCTATAAAAGAAAAAAACTATAAAAGATAAAATAAATTAATAGTTAAGATAACCCCGCAAATATAATAACCAAGAACAATTATAATAAAATATTAAAAAAATTCTTAAATCATAATTAGATTACAATCCAAGTAGAAAGATAGGTAAAAAGAAAGAAGGATAAAAAGGGCCAAGGGCAAAAAGAGGGGAATAATAAGTAAGAAAAAGAGAAAAAAGCATTTTCGTAAATTTCGATAAACTAACACCATATTGAGAAAAGAAAGATTGCCAGTATTGGCATAAATAATAACGCTAAGCAGTAACGCTAAAAGCATAAAATATAGGGTAATTATCGTAGATCTCGCTTAGCAGGGAATCGGCGAAATAACCGAGAAATACAATATCTATAGTAGGTATAAAACCTCTATAGTCTTTTATAGAGTAGATAGCAATCAAGATTATCAAAACCAAAACCAACCCAAAGATATATTTGTACAAATACATCACCACCTGGTGATATCAACATGTATATGTCAAGTGGTATTTACAAGGAGCGCAATAATAGCAGCATCCATGGCTAATGCTGGAAATAACACAGAATGTTTGGCATATGATGGCGCCAAAACCAGGGTAGAACTCAATAACGCTACCATCGAAGGCGATATCTACAAGCACTTCTTCGTCGAGTTTGCTTGAGCTCGTAATGCTTTTGACAACCCACCTTGTTAGCGGTATTGCTGTCGACAAGTGACGAATTTTTCAGCAGGTCGGTTTTCAAAACCACAGCTGCAGTTGACATCCTTACCAGCTGGCCCGCTCGGGTACTATGCGCAATCTTCTTCACAGCCTTGGCGTCCTCTAGAGTGATACTTGAAGAACAAATTCTAAATACTTTGTGAGTGGCTTGTTTTGGGATCTGCAGACTAGATGAATTATCTATTTCTGCAATGGATAGAATAATAGAATCAACACTCCATCTTGTGCGAAGACCTGACATATCTACCTCACTAGCGGCATGTCCTGTTCTCTCTCCCCCTTTGAGCAAATCCAGGCTAGCAGCATCGTATAAAGCCACCAAAGCAAGCCTTAAAAGTTCACCAAGAAACATACCCGAGGCACGTTTCTCAAAAATCTAGTTTCTAGGATTGACACTAAAAGCGTCCAGCTCTGAATCAAATAAAGTGCATGGAAGGACAGCGAGCTTATTGTCGAATGAGCCCCATTCGATACTGATGAGCATGCTCCCTGTAGAATTATAGTTTCCTGGGAGCGGTTTGATAATATTAGCTAGCTTCTCTAGGTAAACAGCATTAGTGCCACTGCCGACAATGATCCCGATTGAGATTTGCGTTAAACAGGTGGGAGGAAGTATGCACATGACATGAGTGTGCCAGCTGCGTCACTGACCAAGGCTGTTACTTTAACTGGTAGATGTAAATTGTCGATCTCGGATTGCAGGAGATGACAGACATCTTTCCCGGGCGTGTCGGGAATGTCGAACCCCTTAGTCCAGCGTAAGAGGGTTCCAGAGTTCACGCTTGTCTGATTTACTGGGAAAGAGAATGTAAAGCCTAGGAGGAATATAGGTAGCCGATGAGAAGAGCGTTCCAGAGTTTTTAGGTGGTAAGCTTGTAAGAATGCCTCGATTTCAGTAACAATAAAGCGAAATAGAACGGTAGATTTCATGGAAACCATCATCTCAGCAGGGATAACGGTACGCCTGTGCTTGGTGGTATATGTTGAGTTGATGAGAAGCTAGTTTTTAATGGGATTGAAAAGGTCAATAGATGAAATTCGCGCTCTTATACGATAAAAAGTTATAGTTTTAAGTTGGGTCACTTTCCTCAGAACTTGGTTGAGAAATATGAGCCAGATCAGCACTTACAGGCCTCCTATTTATGTACATTGCGAAAGTCGAAAAGGGTATTACTTTGGCTTTCTTATTGCCCCCCAGCCCAACTGGGCTAGCTCAAGATCCATGATATATAGTAGTAGAATGAAATTATTTAAGAGGTGGATAATACCTCTTTCACGAAATGAAATTTTTCTAAAAATGGAATTTCAATAATAGAACATGCATTGAAGTCGGAAACCAAAAGCGTGCCCTCTAATCTCCTAGCCTATCATAACGCTCTGGTCTGCTGTTCTACAATATTTTCATAGATATGCCGTTATATGCTGTAATATATATATCATTTATAGTGGTTGTATTTAAAGGGGGTTCTTTTGCGGGAACTTGTAAAGCGAGCTTCACTTCTTTAGAGAGCTACCATCTGAGCATTTGAAGGTTAGAGAAGTGAGATAGGGGATTGAATAGGGAGATATAAATTAAGTTGGGCTCTTTTGGGTAGGAATCCGATGTAGGGAATTGCAGCCTTTTCTAATAACATCTCATGGTATTCAAGAATGCAATCGGCATTGGTCACTTCTTTTTGGTCACTTCTTTTTGGTCACTAACGCAAGCTTTTGCGAGAGGGACAATTGCTTGTAGATGTATTTTGCCAAGCCTTCCAATTCCAGCCAGAGCATCGATATTCCTAGGGAAAGTGCGCACTTGCAAGATTCCACTGGGTTTCATAGATGAAGAGGTATCCATTTTCATTGCTTCAAGAATAACAACCCCATGAGCTCTGACGTACCCATCAATTACATCCATTGGCACCATTTAGTTTGTAGAGGTGTTCCATTTCGTGGCGTCAATATATGTACAACAATGCTCCGTCTCGATTTTGAACTCCCCTACTCCCACTCGATTCCCTTCACTCATCATCGTAGCCGCTTAATTGTTTTCTCGGACCTTCGGGGACTGCAATTTATCATATTAGCAAATGCAAGCTTCAATCGGTCGTCCAGGAAGGTTTGAAGAGTTTGAACATACTCGGATATGTCAATGGAATCTGCGGTCTCTGTGGGTCCCCAAATCTGTGTCGAATCTTTGGTACTGTCAAAACCATCACTGGACCTACGCATCCAATTGCTATTGAGAAGAAGATCGCGGGTTTTTCAATGGCTGCCCATTTCATGTATCGGAATGGTTGTGAGAAGAATCGGGGGATTTGGCTCGACATCGTGTCTAGACTGGTTAGCTAAAGCTCGCATACGTCAATTTATGCATATATACCTAATTGTACCTTTGCCTTCGACCTTGTATTGTTTTTCGTAGTCGTCGCGCAATTTGGATGTTCTTGGTCACCAAATCGATGAAGTTGAAGTCGGAAGCTTCCTCACGTGCAGCCAGGAGATTAACCCCTGTAAACTCCACCAAAGTCTTGGCATTTGCATACGTTTCCTGAAGCTTGAAAGGTGCTTCACGAATAACGAGATCCCAAGAGAATTCCACGACAACACAATATGCGGTGGCTTCTTTCTTTTTTACTGCTGGGATTTATCAGCGCTGTTACGGCTTTGAGCTCCGGCGGAAATAAATTATTGGTTGTGCTGGAGGAATTGGAAGATAAGCCTAAATATTCAAAGTATTTTGGAGATCTTGAAGGTACGTGGGCTATTTGGGGAATTGCTGACTTCTACAACTTATGGGAGTTTTTACTGACATGCACGATTCTAGAAAGAGGATTCAAATTGACAATTGAATCGCCGAAGAGTGAAGAGGTTGGGCTATTTGATTTGGGCGAGCGGGCTTACGACCATCTTCTCATTCTCCCACCGAAATCAAAAGGTATTGGTCGGCCCACTGTGATGGTTTGAATGGAATATACTGATCGTGTGCAGGCTTAGGGCCAAATTTAACTCCAAAAATATTACTTGATTATATCAATGCCGGCGGAAACATCCTCTTAACTCTCTCTTCAACTCAGCCTACCCCCTCCTCACTCGTATCACTCCTCCTCGAACTCGACATCCACCTTCCTACCGATCGCAATGCCCTCGTTGTTGATCACTTCAACTATGATTTATTGAGCGCCGCTGAAAAGCACGATGTTGTTCTTCTCCCACGACCAGATTCGCTCAGACAAGATGTCAAGAACTTCTTCAAGGGAGAGGGCAAAGGTGGGGAAGTAATTGCTTTCCCAAGAGCTGTTGGACAAACTTTGGGCAATACCAGCCCATTGCTGACCCCTATTCTACGAGCACCAAGAACTGCATATTCATACAACCCCAAGGACGATGTAGAGGGTGTGGAGGATCCGTTTGCAGTCGGTCAGCAATTGGCTCTGATCACTACGATGCAAGCCAGAAACTCTGCACGTTTTACTGTGGTTGGATCTTCTGAATTCTTCGAGAATACTTGGTTTGAAGCCAAGGTCAAGCGAAGTGTTGGTCTAGGAGGTGTTAGCTCAGATGCCAAAGAGGTTGCAACTTCGAATCAGGCCCTCGCAAAGGAGGTTACAGGATGGACCTTCAACGAGATTGGTGTTTTGAAAGTGGGCAAGATTGAGCATACCCTTGTTGAAAATAGTATTAAGAGCAACATTACCAACCCCAAAATCTACAGAGTAAAGAATGACGTGGTAGGTTCTCTGAAATACTAGGCAGAAAGCGAATACTGACCCGACGTTAGACATATGAGATCGAACTTTCTGAATGGTCCTGGGACAAATGGATTCCCTTTGTCGCACCTAAAGGCGATGTCGTGCAACTCGAATTCTCTATGCTCTCGCCTTTCCACCGCCTCCCCCTCGCTCACACGGTTACAACCAGAACCTCTGGAATCTACTCTGCTAGTTTCAGACTCCCAGATCAGCACGGAATCTTCAACTTCAAGGTCAACTACAAGCGCCCGTTCCTTTCCAACATCGAAGAGAAAAATACTGTCACTGTCCGACATTTCGCACATGACGAATGGCCAAGAAGTTGGGTGATTAGCGGTGCTTGGCCTTGGATTACTGGAATTGGCGTTACAGTTACGGGGTGGGTTGCTTTTGTTGCTCTTTGGTTATGGAGTAAGCCTGTGCCGTTGAAATTGACTGCTAGTGGGAAGAAGGTTCAGTAAATGGATTGTGCAGGAGTGGACAGGACATTTGTATGATAAAATTAAAAGTGTATAGGGAGGCAGCATAAATGAAATATCATCCTTTTTTTAGGTCGCTAAATGGATCATCCTGTGCTGCGCAGAGGAGATGGAGTCACTCCACTGTACAAATGTACAGACCCCTCTGGTTATTTTGAAAAGCCTGCCCGCATGACAGGAATTACTACCTAATTATCTATACCTTGGTTAATCCAGCTATGCACCCTTGAACTTCAAAGGGCAAGCAGATATTTGAAATGCGCTTACACCACCCACACGTTCCCACATATATAATACATGATATACCTCCATTTGCTTTACCACATGCATATATTGCTTTTTAATGCATTGCCAACAAGTTCGATAATTTCGAGCACTTTCCCAATCGAATTATTTAAAAAACGCGTTGCGACTTTTGGATCATTTTGAAGAAACTGCAAAGAACCCCATTCCTACGAGCATTAACTAGTAGTAAATATGGATGCAATCATTGCTCAAGTCCAGAATCTAGCCAAAACCGCAGATGAAGCTGGTCGGAAAGAATTGATAGACTCTTTGCGAGACCTGCAATATTCTATTGAGACTCCTTATGATACTCTCCAGCGGTTTGCTGGATTGGTGAGTGGAATCTGAGAGGTTGTACATACCATTAAGACCATTTGCTTATTTCTGAAGCCCATTCAAATCGCTTTAGCTCGCATTGGTGTTGATTTAGGTATCTTTGATACTATCAATGAGAGTAAGGAACCGCTCAGTGTCGCAGCACTAGCTGAAAAGACAGGAGCTGCTCCAGAGCTTTTAGGTAAGAATATGGACACAAATTCAAAAGCTTGCGAGCTAAAGAATCTCAAGGTCGTATCTTGCGGTATCTGGCCGCGAATGGCCAGATCAAGGAGACTGGCAAAGACCACTTCAGTTCAAGCTCCACCACCTCCGTACTAGCAGACAAGAACTGCCAAGGTGGTATCCACCACTTGTAAGAGCTTTCGCAATCAAATACCCCTCAAATTTGTGGTTTTGGCTTATCTCATCTAGTTTCGACACCCTAGGACCACCCCTCCAGCAACTACCCGATTTCCTCGCCGAGACAAAATACGAGAACATCACAGACAACACCAAAACACCGCTACAAAAAGCCTTCAACACAGATCTTCCCGGATTTATCTGGCTTCCCAACCAACCCCGGCTTTTTAGCTATTTCCAAAAATTCATGACAGTCCAACGCGCTGGTGCTGTGACTTGGTTATCCGCTTTCCCATTCAAAGAGGAGCTTGGAGATTTTCAGGGGAAGACTGTATTTGTTGATGTTGGAGGTGGTTTTGGTCATCAGTGCATTGCTGTTAAGGAGACATTTCCTGAACTTGCCGGGAAATTGATATTACAGGATTTGCCTCAGACGCTGGAGCAGGTGCCGGGCATTGACGGTGTTGAAGTTATAGCGCATAATTTTTTTGAACCGCAGTTCGTTAAAGGTACCTTGTGCCTCGTTAGAAGCTATCGAGATTTAATCATCTCTTCTTTTTGGATCAGCTAATACTAACTAACCACACAGGCGCAAAATTCTACTACCTCCGCAACATCCTGCACGACTACCCGGACGACAAAGCAATCACCATTTTGAAAAACCTACTCCCAGCTCTATCCCCAGATTACTCACGCATCCTCATCGACGACATGGTTCTCCCCAACGAAAAAGTCCATTGGCAGGCGGCCCAATTAGACTTAACCATGATGGCCGCATTGGGGTCAAAGGAGCGCACGGAGGAGCAGTGGCTTGCTTTGATTGATGCTGCTGGTCTGAAGATTTTGAAGATTGTGCAGTATACTGCGTCGCTCAATGATTCGATTATTGTGGTTGTGGGAAAGTAGAGAATGGATGGGAATTTGTGGATAGGGACGGTTCAATAACCGAAATTAACTACAAATTGTGTATGCGAATTCGATGACAAGGCATATAGGATGGGATTTGCCATATTACCAGAAATCATGAAAGTTATTGATCTTGACGTCCTGTTTATCCAAGGTAGAGTATCCAGGTAGAGTTTCAGGAGAGAAGCTCTTCCATCACAATACCCCTTTTTAATTACGCGAGCCTGGGCATGATAGCATGAGAACTGCCGAGGCGCGAGATAATCCTGATTGAGAGGAAATATATGGAAAAAGTTCCTCTTCTCAGGAGCGGGACGTCTAGAATAGACTATCCCATCACAATATCCATGACTGAAAGTAGTGTCGACGAGGACATCGAATATAAATGCCTTTTCCATGCCTGGGAAGGCGTCAAATACGAAGATGTCGGTGAGCATTGGATGACAATCATAATCTTATTTATTACAATAGACATTCTATCTATATTAGGGCACAATTTAGAGATTTGATGTTTGGTCCTATGTGGATTGATACACTTTTCATCAACCAAAAAGACGTCAACGAGAAAAATAGTCACTTTAAGAATATCTGTTTTTGATTATATTGATGCAGTTAGAGATTCGTTGCAGGAATTCATTGTGGATAGGCTATTGCTCAACGATGAAGCAAAGATCTCACTGATATCCCATGAATATGATATACAAGCGGCGTTCGAAAGACTCATTCACCTTTTAGCTAACTAGCCTAACATTAGGAGACGCCGAGCAAATTCCTCGAAGCTCCCGAACAGCCTCGTGGAGGAACTTGGGCTACCTTCCGCTGCCGCGTGCTTAAGAGACAGTCTGTTATGTGAAGATTTCAATACCGAAACCAGAAAATGAACCCGAGTACGAGAAATTGAAAGGCTTCACTGATGATTACTCTACGTCGTGTTATGCTACAATGCACTACCAAAGGCCATTTCGTATTCAAGGTGGATACATAGGACTGGGATTACTATCAATTCTTCCAGGAGACCGCATTTATCTTGTTCAAAAAATTCTCAAACAGCCCAAAAAACATCCATCTTCGCCCTCTCTACAGAATTCATCCATCCAGGATACCTAGCCTTCGCCCACAACGTAACAATATCACCCAATCTCAACCCCCTCACAAACTCTCCATTCCTACTCTCCCTTCCCCTCCCTTCCTCTTCCAGCTTATCCCCTTTGGAGAATCAGCAGTGATATTATCACTGTATGACCAAGTGATTTTGTGAGTTTGGGTATTTCTAGTTGCTGTGAGGTTTCGTTGGAGATAGAGAGCTGAAGGATGAAGGGGGTGTATGAATTCTGGGGTGTAGGATTTCGTAGGGTTGTTGGATGTGGACATTTCGGGTGGGGAATGGCTAGGTATGTATCTGGTAGGGGGGGAGATGGTTCGAAGTGTGCATAGGATATCGTCGCCATCGGAGGAGGAGGCTTGAACACGGAAACTTGGGAGAGGGTCTTGGCCTTTGATTTCTAGAGAAGGGGATTGTTTAGTAGAAGAAGCAAAGAAAGAATATAGGTTAAAAAGAAGGG
The DNA here is from genome assembly GCA_003988815.1 of Chlorencoelia australis. Lineage (NCBI taxonomy): Eukaryota > Fungi > Ascomycota > Leotiomycetes > Helotiales > Cenangiaceae > Chlorencoelia > Chlorencoelia australis. The sequence continues at coordinate 152,112 of QYAN01000071.1, read as the reverse complement.
AAGCTTACTGTGTCTTGTAGCAGCTAGTCTTTCAAGACCAATATCAAACCAGGAATATGAGCCATTAAAGGTCCCTCGGTCGTCTGTGAGCCCTCCCCATCCTTGATCATGGCTTTTGATGGTAAAGACAATTTTCCTAACAGGATTTTCAGCTCGAGGTCTCGACGCTTTCGCCCATCCTTTCAGGACCTCTGCTGTTACTCCTGGGGCATCATCTGAATCATCAGCGTCCCACGAGGGGGCGGATTTCGTTACTGGATACATCTCCTCGTTCTCACTAAACATTCGATAATTGTCGACGCTATCAATATATCCAATAGGCAACGAACGTAACTATTGTTGTTAATATTAGCAAACTTGTTGTTACTTCTATGCGAAAATTGAATAGATACTTACAACGAAACGATTCTCCCTCTTACAATTTCCCGTTCGTACATAGATATTCTGACCCTCTAGAGTCGTAGTAGTAGAGTGAGGCCAGTACTCAGCAAAATCAATTATATCATCCACGATGTCAATAGGAAGTGGGCTGCTTTCACGCAAGCTAAGAAGAATATCCTTCACTTGCAATACATCGTCAATCAATGGCTGATATCTGTCAGAGGAGAAATTTTGATTCATATTTTTGTTGGTTGTGTCTAGTAGAGATAGTTGAGGAAATGGTTGGAATGTCATACGAAGGTACCTCGCCCCTCCTTGTTATTGTGACTGACGTAGTTTCACAAGGCTGAAGATCTTGGGGATAGATTTGAAGATCCCTGCAATCAGAGATCACGCAATTGTCAGCCTTGCATTCATCTTCTTCAAAGGGTTCAAGGAACTGATCTCATCATCTTCATTTGTTTGCTATATTCGAAGAACGCACGATGAATTCGACGAGGAGAATCGCAGCCGCAAGAATAGCTATTAGACCAAAGAGTCTGCCAAAACAATGGTCTCGACATTCATCCTATAATGCCACCTCTCAGCCTCGAAATCTATCACGATCAATCCATAATGGTTCTCGAAATTCCAGCGCTGCCAGCTCAGCAAAGGCTTCAAATCCTGCCATGGCATTCCCATGTCTCGATGTGCTCGAAACCAGATCCGCAACACTTGAAGCACGATCTCTTTCCAGCGGTCCGGAACCATCTTACACCAGCGGCGCGACACAAAAGTACCATTGCAAAGATCCCTTACTACTTGACTGGGGAGGAGTATTACGAGACTTCGACGTAGCATATGAAACATGGGGAAAACTAAATGCAGACAAATCAAATGTCATATTGTTACATACTGGACTGTCAGCATCTTCCCACGCACACTCTACAGAAGCAAACCCAAAACCAGGCTGGTGGGAGAAATTTATAGGACCGGGTGGATGTCTTGATACAGATAAATATCATATCATATGTACGAATGTCATAGGAGGATGTTATGGATCAACAGGACCAAGCAGTATCGATCCTGCAGATGGCCAAATTTACGCTACTCGCTTTCCGATTCTTACAATGGAAGACATGGTACGGGCCCAATTCCGACTTCTGGATGGACTGGGGGTCAATAAATTATATGCGAGCGTGGGTTCGAGTATGGGTGGAATGCAATCTTTGGCCGCGGGAGTCTTGTTCCCAGAAAGAGTTGGAAGAATTGCAAGTATTTCCGGATGTGCGAGAAGTCATCCGTATAGTATTGCAATAAGGCACACTCAAAGGCAAGTGCTGATGATGGATCTGCATTGGAATAGAGGGTTTTATTACGATCGAATTCCACCCCATGCAGGGATGAAGATTGCGCGAGAGATTGCTACCATTACATACCGATCTGGACCGGAATGGGAGCAGAGATTTGGGCGAAGGAGGGCAGATCCAAGTAAACAGCCAGCATTGTGTCCAGATTTCCTGATTGAGACATATCTTGATCATGCAGGAGATAAATTCTGTCTGGAATACGATGCGAACAGTCTTCTTTACGTCAGCAAAGCAATGGATCTCTTCGATCTCGGAGCTGCGAATCAACAAGCTACTTCATCCCGAAGAGCAGAGCACGCATCCCGACTTTCTACTTTATCTTCTGCTTCCGATCCAGCAGCAAGATGCAGTCTCACGCTCCCCGATTCTCCCTACCAAGAACAACCCGAATCCAGTACCCCATCCCTCAACGAACCCATGAAACCATCTTCTAATCCTCCAGCGGATTTAGTAGCTGGGCTGAAGATATTGAGAAATCATCCTGCTTTGGTTATGGGTGTTGCAAGCGATATTTTGTTTCCGGCGTGGCAGCAGAGAGAGATTTCTGAGACGCTGAGGAGAGGGGGAAATAAAAGCGTTACGCACGTTGAGCTAGGGGAGGAAGTTAGTTTGTTTGGACATGATAGCTTCCTACTTGATTTGGAACATATTGGGGGGAATTTGAGGCGGTTTTTGGGTTGAGGGGACAGGAAGAAATACCAGATGATTGTATGACTGCCAGGCATTGCAAGCGTTTAAATTATATCGAACATTCACAGACATTTATTATATATGTGAGGCATTTTTTGGACACAGATCTTTCTCAACTGAGAAACAGCATCTCGAAGCTCAGTCACGCAATTAATTTCTCGTCTCACTCTCGCCGCTATCTGAATCAAAACGACTAATTGAAATCTCAAACATCCGGGGGTACTCGACGACGGCTTGGGAAGTATGTATCAGACGCTGCTTAATATTTTCTTTTTCTAACAGCTCTTTATCTCTCCATCCCACCAAGCTCCCATTTCCAATTCATTCCACCTCCAATTCCCATGTGTCAAGATCCACTATCTTTCCAAAACCTCCACGAACCGCTCTTCCTCTCAACCTATCATTCCATCCATCTTCACCATCCCAAAAAATGCTTTTTCTTCGGAGATGCCCGTCCGCTAGTCTAGATCCTTTCCTAATCCCACGTCGTCCCGCCCTTAGTTCCACTTCACTTACATATGTCCAATCACGTCTCTTGCGCGTGCGGCATGTACTTTGCCCCGCCATTAGTTCTACTCAGCTTCGCTTGAAGACCTCCCCCCCTCATCTTTGTCGTCCTGTATTTTAGATTAGCAAGAAGCCAATGCAAACTGAGAGATTCTTATAAAGATACAAGTGAGCGACTTCAAGTCTTTGCGCTCACTTTCCACGGGGACGAAGAAAGACTTACGCACGGGAACGATAACACCATTAGCCTTACACGATAACCTTTTTTTTAAACCTGATATTATCTGAAAATTTGAAAGGAACGGATTCTCGATAATATTGATACTCTACCGTTTCCTCTGATAGAGGATACGGAATCATTCAATACGGCGCAAGAGACCTCATTCGGAAGAGAAGAGGCAACTCGGCTTCTTCCCTCGGATTCAGACTCAGAATCCGAAGCAATGTCAACCACCATAGCAGGCAAGAAAACAGGAGTAGAGACGAATATTCGAACCTTGAACAATTCCACGGCCAACGACACGAGCTACCGCAAATCCAGCGATGGATTGGAAGCTGGCGAATGCGGATCTATTGAAATGCGTGCTGATGGTGCAGGAAACGAGGGAGAAGAGGTTGATGGAGTGGCTTTGGAACAGGCGATTGAGGCGATTGAGGGGAAGAAGAAGAAGTGGTATGCTTATTTGACTACAAGGGAATTTTGGCTGGTTTTGTTTATTGGGTATTTCTTCCTTCTCTAGCCACTTCTCAGAGAGAAAGATCCTAATGGTAAATCAGACAAGTCCTAGCCCTCTGCATCACAGCCACAAACACATTCTCTACCCTCTTAGTCAACAAAGGAACCTCTATTCCAGCTTTCCAGACATTGTTTAATTATATTTGCTTGACAATTATTTATATGACATATACGATTTATGTGTATGGATGGAAGAAATATCTCGGCATCTTATGGGTTGATGGATGGAAGTACATCCTTTTATCATTTATGGATGTTGAAGGAAACTACTTCACTGTTCTTGCTTATCGCTGTTTGCCCCCTCCCCCCTCCTCCCATTCCCCCCTTCGTTCCGAACAAATAACTGATTGATATATGAATTAGACACCAACATCCTCTCCGCCCAACTCCTAAACTTCTGGTCCATAATCTGCGTCGTAATCGTCTCCTTTTTGCTCCTCCGCGTACGCTACAAGTGGGCCCAAATAGCAGGGATCCTAATCTGCTGCGGCGGAATGGGCATGCTTCTTGCTTCCGACCACATAACAGGTTCTAACGGCGGCGATCCCCCAACCCAACTTAAAGGCGACTTGTTTGGTCTCGCTGGCGCCACTTTCTACGGTTTATCCAATGTCTTTGAAGAATGGTTCGTGAGCAAAAGACCTATGTACGAAGTCCTCGCTATGCTTGGCTTATTCGGAGTGATCATCAACGGCACCACCGCAGCTATCTTCGACCGAGGATCCTTCCAATCCGCCACATGGGACGGGCAAGTCGGGGGCTACATCGTGGGATACACTCTCGCTTTAGTAATCTTCTACACACTTGCCCCCATAATCCTCCGCATGGCCTCAGCCGCATTCTTCGATATCTCCTTACTCACGGGCAATTTCTGGGGCGTCATTATTGGCATTAAGGTTTTTGGATATACGGTTTATTATTTGTATCCGATTGCATTTGTACTGATTATTTTTGGGCTGGTGGTCTATTTTTTGGCGGGCTCTATGTTAGGGGATTCACTGAAGCCATGGTTGGGGAGGAATCAGGAAGGGGGAGTGGCGGGCGTGGGGACGGCGAAACTTAAGGCTATTAGGGAAGCGAGAATGGAGGGGGTGGTTACTGGGGATGTGACTGTTTAGGATGTATGGTGGAGAGTGAAGTTTGCGGGGTGAAGTCTTTGAAAGAGAGTTGAAGAGATAGAGAAGGAGGAGGAGATGGGAGTTGAGGAGATGGACAAGTATATGCTGTTTAATCGTATTTCTTTACTTACTATTTCCTCAAATACCATTCATACTTTCATACTTTCCCCATTACCAAAACACATCTCGATCACACAACTATTTTTCACTTCTATTCCTGTACTTGGTTTTTTTTACTCTTTCCGCAAACATATCTCTCTCCTAAAGGAGTCTATAAATACTTCCCTCACCAAATTTTCGAACCTAACCATACGTTAAACGAGAGATTTGCCTGGTTAGTATCACATTCTAATTCTTCTTCGACTTCCCATTATCCATTCTTCTAATTGTATGAAGCTTTTTCATGGCGCATTTTAAACAAATGTCCGGTTTCCATTCGATAGGCAGCTAAGAGGGGAGTGAATCGATAATGGATAGGATATGACGATTATGAATTAGTGTTTAGATGAAAAAAAGGGGAGGACGACATGAGGTATCCCTCTTTACTTGTTTTTTAGCCGAAAAGAAGCTATAGAACAAGAGCGAGTACTTGGTAAGATCACAAGAAAGGAATACCCGCTTCTCTTTGCGATAAACATGTTGAACATAACTTTTAAGATTTTCTTTATTTTTCTACTTTTCTTTTATTGAGTCAGCAACCTTGACAGCGTTGTGTATCTTTATTTTAAAGAGTAGCGTCAGGAAACCGATAATAATTTTCGGAGTTGACGATGGGAGTATTTGAACTCATTACAATGAGAAGGTTAAGTGATAGGTTATTAGACTAAGACTTTATTTTATTTATATTCCATTTCCTTAGCTCAAAGGGCAAAAAAAAGGGGGGGGGGGGCGCTCTAAGGCGGAAGTTTACTCAACAGTCAAGAAGGAGGGATATTCGTCAATAGAATTCATATCCTGGCTTTTTAAAGTATTAAAGGCAACTGCTGGCAGGAGACTTTAGAATTTATAGATATGTAGAGGGTAGTCACTGTATGACGGCTAATAGTAGATTTTGTTTGTGGACTCTTTCTTTTTTGGATATCGCTATTAATTTACCATGCCCATCTACTAGGGCTCTTCATAAAACAATATTAAAATCACCATCTTGTGTTAAGGGAGAATAAGATGATGGTGAATCTGGGTTTCAATTCGATCTTCTCATCAAAACTCTCTTCACATTCTGAAGCTTACTCTACATCCAAAAATTCAGTCAATCCAATCAATCATTTTAATCAATTCACCCCTACTCTCTTGTCACTTCCTCTAACTTACTAGAAGAGAATACAAATATCCATCTATCTCTACTGCTTTTCCTCTCTGTACTCTAAGGATACCTTAAGCATCATGTCGCAAGGGAATCGTGCAGGATATGCAGGTGTTTTATCGAGAGATAGAGACCGATTGTTGTTAGAATCTGCAAAAAGAGAAGAAATGAAAGATGCATTGCTGGATACCGAACTGGAAGAGGAATGTTTGATGCTAGAAGGAAGCACGTTTGAATTCGAGAATGATGAGGAGCGAGGGTTGTCAAAATCTCCGACTCGGCCTTGGACAGATCCCGATCGATCGCGGTCACGGTCACGGAAACAACGGGTTTTGGAAGAGTTCCGGGATCCTTGTTTATTCGGAGATACTTTTCTGGAATGGTGGTGGAGAGTGTTGGAGGTTCGTGAAATGGATCGGTAGGAGAATGGACTGGTCGGATTGGGTGGTAACGATATCGGGGGCGAGTTGCTGCTTGAGGAGGTAGAGAGGCGGGAGGGGGCAGTTGGATCGGGCTAGGATGATATTGAGACTGTACACATCTTGACAACAGAGCTTCGAACGATTCCGCGGGAACATGTCCATGGAAAGCTGTTTGAACCCTTGGCTACTGCTGAGTTGGTGGGGAAGTATGATTCAGGACTCCGAGTGGAGATAGTGTGGGGAGAATTCTCTCTGTATTTTCTTTGGTCCCCAGACTCTGGGCGCTGGAAGTTAGTCTGGAGAGGAAAGAGCTGGAGGGGCTGAGCCAGCTCTTTGGCTTTTGCTTTATCTTTGGAGGCTGCTTCCTGGCTGACTTTTTCTGCCTGTTTAGGGAGCTTTCTAGCAGAAGTTTCTGGTCGTTGGGAGAATTGAAAACTGGGGAGAGGTGACTGAGGATCAGAAGATCAACTAGATGTCGATGGCCAGGGAAACTTGCTACTACTTGGAATTGATGGGCTAGTGTTTGAATTTGAAGTAATCGGCGAAGACAGCTGATTTGATCCCTTGACGTCTACAAACAGAGAGCCATGATTTCTTCGACCATTCAGCTCTGCGTCTGAGGGTTGCAGACGAAGTTGAGATGGTATTTTCTGAACAGGCGGAGGAACGATAACGGATGAGGCGCCAGACTCTACAAAAGGTGATGAACCTATAGTAGTCATTGAGCTCGAACGGTCATTTTGGCTGATTTGCTTGAGCCTTTTACTCAAATCTGCTGCTGTAAGAGGTCTTTTCCCTAATGAGTTTGACGTTGCCGATGGTGTCCTAGGTCTTGATTGAGCAACTCCGCCATAAAATCCTGACTCAATTGCTCGCACACCAAAAAGATCTCCCTCGCCAAGCTGTCTTTGGTTAAGTCGTTCTCGCTGTTGCACTTTTTCAGTAGTCTCGAGATCTGCAAGTTTGGTATTCTTTGCTAGTCTACGAAATAGGTTTAGCCATGGTTTGTTTCGAGTAAAGTCTCATCTTACCTTCTCCTGTTTATCATTACCTTGACAAACCCGGCGAATAATGCAAGGATGATGAGAAAGCCCAGTATGATTCTATGAAAGTCATGAGCTAAGTTTACTCCAGGTTGCATGGAGTAACTTACGCAAATTTATAGGCTAAACCAATGCCGCCTAACCAGCTCAAAAAACTCATTTTGGATTACAATCAAGTCGAAGTAGCGATAATATATGTTATATGATGACGCCTGAGATGGAGGTAAGAAGCTCTTGTTCACGATTTTGACGTGATGAAGCCATGCAAAGCTAGGGATCAGAGGAAATTTCTGAAGAACAATTAAATGCTGATTTTTTATCGTGAGATTTGAGAATATGCACGGTTGGAGTTTGTGCTCGTGAAAACGTCAATGAATCCTGTTTCGAAGCATTGTAGAGGAGATGTATTCGTTACTCAGCGATCCGTTCCCGATAGAATCTGAAACTTCTTAAAGTTGAAATTATGTCGACTTTTGCAAACAATGATGACAGATTATATCCAACTACTTCGACTCAAATTCTTCTTTGGGGATCTTCCGCCGGCAAGTAAGTTTTGATCCCTCCCGCTTCCGCGTATGAGCAACACCTGTTAAACGTAAACGGAAGGACGTATTTATGAGATACAGATTTGAAATAATGGCAAGACAATAGATGAGTGTATAGAAAAGAGATGAATGAGAATGAGATGAAGAGGAAAGGAGGTATTATCGAGTTCATCGCATCCTTCAGGATGCACTAGTCCTTGGTAACCCTAGAGAAGCTAATAGTCCATCCATCCAAAAAGGAGGGCATTGAAATATATTCAAGCCACTTGGATCAAAGTCCCACATGGAATTTCTGCTGCTAACGATGCAAGATAATGCAACGCTGCAACGTCTGGAGAAAAACAGAAATGGTTATCCTTGTCCCACCCGCTCTTCAAAGAGAGGATTTGCCTCGGCCGCCTCACTCTATTAGAATCGTATCAAGAGTCGTTGTATCTGTCAAGGCTGACGATATGTAGAGTTATGGTTTCCCTAGATCCCGATATGGCGTTTTTAGTTCCGTCATGGCAAATCTAGAGTATTGACATTTGCTTGTCGTGGTTGAGCGAGTTAGACCGACAGCTTGGTATTGTCGCACTTTGAAGGAACTCTGTGTAGATCTGGGTGTTGTACGATGCGGAGAAGGGTTTTGATGCCATGCTGTCTGGTTATAATAGATGATTGGGTCCTTAAGCCTTGTCGAGCTTCCTCTACATCGGAGGTGTATTCCTTGACAAGATGTTGAAAGAGCATGTGTGACAGAGTTCGATATTGACTGTTTATAATATAATAACGGTGTCTTTGTATCTCATAAATGACATCTCATCGATGTTTTGTTTGGATGGAAGTTCCAAAAGCGACACAAGATAAATCCTTGTTACATTGGCCCGTATAGAATCAGGAACAGGCTTAGCGTGGCCCGATATGGCAATTTTGAGAAAGTTGCAGGAACTGGAAGTATATTTCAAAGCTCCGATATTCACATTTTGTTTGATCCTTCTGTGCACCGTGTTTCGTTTCAGAACCGTGTCACTCTTCATCGTCTCCTTTTCTTCAACATCTCGATACTAGAAGATCACATAACTGCTATCTTCCTAGCATACTTCCAAAAATACCACGTCATTTACCATAGCCATTGTGTACGTCAGATCAGAAGGATCCGAGTCTTGTCCTATAGTAGAGAACAAGACGGAATTTTGAGTTCGATTCCCGTTGCTCTAGTTCGCTCTTAAATCTTACGGATTGGTTTGTGACTTTTGACGGAAACATTACAATTATCTTTTAGTATTATTTTAGGGTTATCTTGGCTGGACGTCTCGTCACTCAATTCTCTCGTCGGGAGCTCTGGGACGTCGCTCTCTCTATCTCTCCTCGGCCGTCGTTGTCAGGCATATTTGTTGATTGAGTGGGCCAGGCTTTTGTGCGTGGATGTGGATGTGTGGATCGGCTGTACTTGGCCGTGGCCGTAGATGTAGTTGACGAAAAATAATTGAGGAAAGGGGAATGGAGGGGGGATTTTTTTTGGATGGGTATTCTTTGTGTGATGATTATTATGCGTGATAGGGATTATTTATTTCTCTCCGGCTGGACAGCTGGGATTGCTTAGGGAGGAGAATAAGAGCTGCAATTTGCTCTTTGAATTCTAATGAGAGGTATCAAGGGCTGAATGCTCTAAGGGGACTGTAACATATTGGTATGAATGTTACACGTATTCGGGAACACTTCGAAACACTACTAATCCATCTGCTACCTGCTCTCCTCGGGAGAGACATAAATACCCTAAAGCAAAAAAAAACGACCTAGAATTAATTCCAACTAAGGTTATATACTAGGAACCAGGGAATAAAATGAGTTAATTTAAGTTGAGTAGCTACCTCTGTTCATATTACTCTGAATATAATTCCACAACGTCATTTCCCGTCAAAAATTTCCCTAACTATATGAATTAAAATAAGCAAAGGTGTTGCAAACAGTGAAGAAGGCGGGCACATTGGCGCAGGACGGCGACGCGTGCTTCGGGTCAAACTTCACTGATGAGGTGGGCCCTCTCTTCTTAGAAGAGAGGGGAAGATGAGGCTTAAAGGGGACCAAATCTTTTGTCTTTTAATATACATATATATATTTGTGTAGATATAAATTGTTGGGGAGGAGGGGATTTATGTTTTTTTTTTAAAGTGAAGATATAAATTTTAAGCGAAGTGCCAAGCGATGGAGAATTAAATCTGGATGATAAGCTAGGTTGTGTGGGATTTTTACCTCACTCAATACCGTTCCTACGAAACCGGTGCTTTTAGATACAGCCAATGAATGCTATTCTCAATATTCGATAATATCTAATCTTCAAATATTCTGAAAATAAAAAGTTTGGGAGCAGTTAGTTTCGTCTATTACTAGTGGATATAAATGATAGAATAAAAACAATACTGCTAATGTGAAAGAAAAAGTCATATAGAAGGTCTGCATTTTAATACATTCAAGCGCTTCCGTATTTTAGGCTGAGATTAATTTAATGCTTTGGAGTTCGAAAAAAAGGCTAAGAAAGTTCAGTTTTGGGGGAAAGTAATTCTTAGGAATGTGCACTCGAATATATATTATTCCAGTAAATAAATATAGAACACAGTATCTTTCTCCTCTTACAAATACGCTCGAATAGAGCCATTGCTCTCTGTCCTGGCTTATTTTCCATTTAGAAGCTATCCGCCAATGGCTAAGGTTTAAAAAGTAATTTAACGTAGAGGATAGTTTGTTTCCTTGAAATGGCAGGTTGAAAGGAATTGATTAGTTTGAGTAAACATATAAGTGGCACAGGAAGGGGTAGAGGAGGGTATAGGCCTTTCCAGAGGTTGGGTTGCTGGTATTGTAACGCTTCGTCTAGTGGGGCAACTGGTTAATAGATCATTTATCAAGATATTAAGCTATAGAGGAGTGAAGGAGAGGAGGAAAGATCCTTTTAAGGAGCTTTCTCGGAAAGCGCTAGGCGAGGCGAAATCAGGTGATGTGCCTTGGATGTCACACTCACTGAGCTCACTCAAAAGTGTCGAAGCAGTATAGAATGATGAATCATAGCTCCTTAAAATAACATGTTATTTAGCAACAATGGGACATACTGGAAAAAATTTGGCAAAGGAAGTTGAGATTTAATATTCTCTCCAGAGGGTTACAAAGGTAAACTTACTCGTTCTCGCGGTGTTTGCTCATTTTCATTAGTTAGAGTATTTTTGGTCTAGCTATGAATTGTGCTGTAAACTATTCTTATGAATATCACTAATCACAGATTGAAGGGCTTCAGTCCACCCCTCCCCTCTCTCTCTCACTCCCACAGCCATCAGTCCAGCCCAAAGGGCTTACCTTGCCGAAGGAGGAAATGGAAGCTGCTATCACCAGGAAAGTATTGGGAAAACTTAGTCTGCAGTTCTCACTACATGTGAAGTCTGTCACCCATTTCTAATTAGATGCAGACGTCTGTAACCGTAGCATCGGCAGATTGCTTCCACTTGAATTTACCGGTAAATCTAAAGCTTGTCGGCATTTCCTCAAAAGTTTGAACAGCGAATGCCGATCACCAAAGAACCAATTTCCGATTGGTTCGCTGGCCTAAGTGATGGCCAGCAACTAATACGCGGAACAAATGGATTGGTCGATCACCTACCACGGCAGTTTAAATTGACACTTTTCGGCAGCCGAAACAAGGCGAACAGTCCGAGATATACAGTCAGCAGGAAGTTAAAATAAAGGCATACAATATTAGAATGAGTAGCAGCAGCAGAGATATATTGAGTCTCCACTTCAGTATACGACAATTTAAAAAAAAAAAGCATACTCACTCCTTCTCAAAACAATCCAACTTCAGAGCACTTAGAGTCAAGCTGAAATCACTGTACTATGTCTTCTCCATTCGGAATGCGCTTGCTGCCCTCACTCATTGATGAAATCGCCACGACTGATCCAAACCGGGAGTTATACTATATCCCAAAGACTGGCGATTTCAAGAATGGATTCCGTCCAGTAACATTTTCACAATTTGCAAATGCCATCAATAGAACCGCTTGGTACATTGAGAAGTGTTTCGGAAAGGGCCAGAACTTTGAGACCATTGGATACATTGGCCCGAGTAAGTTTCAGAAAACGGAACCAAATATATGAACAGACTCCTAATGAGCAGTAGACAATCTGAGTTACTTCATACTCATCATAGCATCTAACAAGACCGGCTACCAAATGCTTTTCAGTCAGCCTGGGAATGGCCTCGCTGGTCATCTTAATGTTATTAGAGGGACTGCTTGTGCGAAATGGCTAACTATCACTGGTACGGATGTTGACCACATCCTCGCCGCACACCCAATGGAGACAAAAGAAATACCGGGTCTTTTTGAACTCCTCGATGATGTTCCAGTTTCCCATTATCCTTACACCAAAACCTTCGAAGAAGCTCGCCGTGACCCCTTCGTCATCGTCCACACATCAGGTTCTACCGGTCTCCCAAAACCCATCGTAATGACCAATGGCGCGGTAAGGGTCATTGATGCCGTACAATTCATTCTTCAAGATGAAGGGATTGAGACAATCCAACATCGCTGGGTTGGGGAGAAAATGCTGATCTCACTGCCTCTGTTCCATGCCGGAACTATCTACATTGGTCTTGCTATGGCTATTTTTCTCGGGATCAAAATGGTCTTCCCTCATACCTTGCGTCCATTTAGTCCTGATGATATTTCAACGTTGATACGGACTTCGGGAGCTACTGTTGCATTTATATCGCCTGCTTCGTTGCAGGAACTGGCACATGATAAAAAGAACTTGGAGAGTCTTAGAGCGCTTAAAACTGTGACCTCTGGTGGTGGTAAGTCATATAAGACAAGAGAAAACCGAGAAACTTGGCTGATCCCTCCAGGTCCTGTGCCAAAAGAAGCAGGTGATATAATCAACCAATACACCAATTTGCAACCCATTTTTGTAAGTCCAGATTAAAATTTTCCTTGCCTTCGAAAAACGTCAGACACATTAAGTATTGGATTTTCGGGAACAATTTTGAATTCATAAGAGCACGACGGTGAATTCAAATAAATATAGTTTTTCATCGTTTGAAGAGTCCGCGCTGGGTTGGGGATGCAGACTTTCGAATCAATAGAACCATGAGGCCGAGACTCATCCCTAAATCTACAATCTTAGGAAGATAACTAATTCTGCCTGCAGGGAATTTCCGAAACGGGACCACATATAATTCTACCCTTCACTGACAAGGCTGACTGGAGAAGCTGGAAATTCCATCCCAGAAACGGCTTCGAATTTCGACACCACGCTGATGGTCTCTACGAAATGGTGATCGTCAGAAACCCTAAATATGAAATGTATCAAGCCGTCTTTGAACTCTTTGACAAACAAGAATGGGTCACATCTGATCTCTGGTCCAAACACCCCACCAAAGAGAATTTATGGAATTATGAAGGTCGCGCAGATGACACTATCGCCTTCGTCGATGCCTGGAAATGGAATCCTCTGGCATCAGAAGCTAAGATCGAAAGCCATCCACTTATTTCGGCCGCATTGATCAGTGGCACTGCGAAGCCGTTTCCTGTCCTCCTTGTTGGCCTTTACAACCCCCTACCAAAAGGCGAGAGTCCAGAGACAGTCATTGATGAGATATGGAGTATTGTTCAGGAGGCTAACGCAGCAGCTTTTGAGCGAGGACGAGTGGCGAAAAAGAACATTTTGATTGCAAGGGCGGACAAGAGGTTCGTGAGGTCTGGGAAAGGAACTGTTTTGAGACCTCTAAGTTTAGATCTTTATCGCTCCGAGATTGAAGAGTTGTATTAAGGTTTAGAGCTGGTGAGATCAGAACCTTAAGGGGATGGGAATAACTTGCTGGTTTGACAGATATCGTCATTTCAAGCCTTGGCTTATGCGTGGGAAATTAGCAGCTATTGAACAACACAAGAATTTATTGCGGCCTATCGGGTGGCTGATACAGGGAGTTCAAGGCATGTAGAAGATCGTTTGTCCCGCGGGCGATTGGTAGCATGACCACTAATATTTCAAGTAAGGCGGCTTTCTGCTGCCTTACTCTTTGGTCTTGATCGTAGTTTTTTAATTTTCCTTCCCAAATTCAAGTGACACTGCTATCTTGCACTTGCCATCATAGACCAGATCTTCGTTGTCAAGAAGGCTATGGCTCATATGAAACCACCTCGCGTGTTTGCCGTGTTGTGCTACTCTGAGCTGTAAAAATACGGGATCCTACAGATTTGAAATTGGCTGGCTTTTTCCTTTTTCTCGCATGATTCAAATTAAGTGGAAAACAAGCATGATTCAGGTAGTCAAGTTGTATAGATAGACAGCCAAGCCCTTCCCTCAAATGAATATTTCTCTCCCCTTATTCCTATTTTCCAATCGATTTCAAAGTCAAATCACTCGTTATATTGACTTCTTTCATACCATATCGAACGTCCATCTTTAGTGACATCCGTTCTACCTTTCCTCTTTGATATAATCATAATATCCTCATCAACCACAACAATCACTTCACAATGCTCTCCCTTACAAAAGTCTTCAGCGTTGCCTCCCTCATCGCATTGGCTCAAGCCATCCAAATCACTTCTCCTACCAACGATTCCACCTGGGACGTATCCAAGTCCTTCCAAATCACCTGGACATCCGTCGCAACCGATCCCTCCACCATCGACATCTACCTCGTTCACATGGCCTCCAACCCGCCTCTTCAAGACCTCCTCGCTAGCGGCATCTCCGTTTCCTCCAACTCCTACACCGTCTCCAACATCCAATTCCCGACCGGTTCCGACTACCAAGTCAACTTCGTAGCAGTCGACACCACGAGTCAGATCCTCGCTCAATCCAACCAATTTTCCGTCGAAGGCACAGCTCCATCTGCAAGCAGCACTCTGGCGGGTTACACCGGTGCAGTTCCCACTTCCACCTCTACCACCCCTGTCCTTGATTCTACTGCAAGCACAGATTCCTCTGCGCCAACAAGCACGCTGACTGTTTCTGTTGTTTCAGCTGCGGGATCTGCTATTTCTACGGCTTCTACGGACACTACTTTGACGACAAAAACTTCAACTGCCACGGCTTCGACAATCACTGACGCGGACTCGACGGGGACATCTACAGTGTCTAGTACTACTGGTTCTAAGATCTCGACTGCGTCTGCTAGTGCCTCGGGGGTTTCTAAGAGTGGTGCAATAGCCACTGCTGTGCCAATCGTTGGGCTTGTATTTGGCGCCGTTGCTGCTCTTCTCTGAGCTTGTGGGATGCTGGGAGAGTAGGAAGCGTGGGAATAAAAGTTGGAAGAGGATAAACCGGATTTTGTGACATGTCCACCTAATTTTTTTGTCAAATTTTTTTTTCGATGTACGATTCAAGCGTGGTTTTTCGTGTTCGAGACATTAATAGATTTGAGTTTCAAAATAATTACCGTCTGTGTAATGCGGCTGAGACTAGGGAAATGATGTGGTTTCTTTTTTTTTTTTTTGAAAGGTGTTCAGCGTGACAATTGTGAGACATTGGGATAAGCATTTCCGAAAGGGGTTCGATGAATCGATCTCGCTTACAACTAACTGATCTGCTTTAACCTCCGATTCGCAATAAATAATTGTTGCTATTCTGTTTTTCTCACTGACTAGCGAAAGCTAATATATTAATATCAAGCTGAGTTGAATAAATTTTCTTTTTCTCACGAAAGAAAAATAGGATTCCACCTTTAATCTATATCCTCCTCTGAGCAACCTGAGCTTAATTCTGAATAAGACAGCCAGTAAGCATCAGCAATACTTGCTATGCTAACCACACGCGGAAGGAACCACCATAGCTCAAGTAGTCGAAAGCTTGGCAATAGTAGTTTCGTTTCTGGGTCGTCCGTTTAAAATTCAAAATCATCGCCAGAGCAGATTTTTTTCCGTTCTCAACGGTAAAGAGCTTTGCAATGCCACCTCCCTCAAAGACTCCTATATTCCGATCAAGGCCTTCGGTAGAGGATAGTGTGGTTAAAAGACTCATTGTTGGCTGAATGTCCTTTAGTTTCCCATGCCAAAAGAATTGCACTTTTAAGGTCATTTTATCATCTGATTCGGAAATTGGTTTAGGGCAAATGCTCCCTCGGCCCATATCCTATGTGCATAAGATGACATTGATATAGGGTTATAGACTCTGTCTACACCAAACTCACATATGCCTGCTGGGAAAAGTTCTGCTTCCTAAGCAGAAACCTTTTCCTCATGGCAGAAATTCCTTAAATGCTTCCAAAACATATCTCGATGCCCGAGTGTATTTTCTTCCTTGTACTTGATTGCGTGATGAGGATAGATATGAGCCACTTCTGCTGGTGCCTGATTTGTAAGAATACAGCAGAATTGATCTCTGTTTATGGCCAGATCACCCAACTCGATTATTTCGATGTAATATTACTGATAAATACGATTTTTTTTATCTCTTGGGAAACGGGGTAGAAGCTAAGCCCAAGTTTAATAGTGCTAATATTTGGGTGGTTAGGCTGCGACTGGGCTTTAGGAGGAGATGAACCCCCTATAAAGCTGTTATTAGCTAGATTTAAAGTAAAGAAAAAGCTATTTTACTTACAGTAGTATGCCATTATATGAGTATATCCAGCAACAACTTGAATTGCTGAAGGGAGAGTGTCAAGGCCGCAGATCTGATTGGAGAGTTATTTGCTTGAATATAACCCCGGATCGGAAGAGCTGATTGTGATTGTAATTAAGGGCTGGAGTGGAAATGTTCAAGTCAAAAAAGGAGAAACTTGCGATCGCTGTCGCAAAGTCGCAAAGTCGCAATTAATTAATTCAATTGACGATGTGCAACAAAACTTTTTAGAAAGAGGCAAGAGGGTGAATGTAATGTTAAAGGTGAGAGAGATTAAGAGCCCGTTTGGTTCACGCAACAACACTATGGTAAGTGTGCCACTGAAAATCATAGTGACATTCTAAGTGTAGTAATAATGTGAATCTGTTTGGTTTGAGAATTATAATGCCGCACACATCGTGTCTACACTATGTAGTGTAGCAAAGTGTACCAGCAAAAATCAAAATGCATTTTCAATAACCACCCAAGTCTCTTAGCATGCACATTAATCCTCAGCGCAACCCTCAACTGTTTTATCAGAGTATCTATTTCAGTCTGTAATTTTGTATCAGCGTTTAACTCGTGCGAGCCGTAGGTCGGTGCGGTAGATCTTTAGCATGGTTTTAAGCAGGGTTATGTAGACGTCGCAGTCTTGGGTTGCGTGGATGAAGGAGGTGAGGAAAGGATCTAATCTTGGGGTAGGAGAGGAGGGTAGTGTTTGGTTACCTCCTAGTCGTCCTGGTCCTCTTCCATTACCTAACTAACTTATGACTACCAACAATACTCCTCTGACTTTCATTCCTACTCGTCTCCGACTCGCCACTCCCCCCTTTCTAGGACGATTCCCAGCCTTCGCAAACATAGGTTCTAACTCATCCATCCTTCCATGACAATCCTCCAATCTACCTCTAAGCTATTCTAAGTAAGCCAATTTATCCTAATTCCCCTGCTCAAGCATTACTGCTTCCACTACTCCAATGGACGAAACATCAACTCCTAAGCCCTCCAGTTCCTCTCTGTCAACCCCCACATTACCTCCACAAAGATCCACCTCAATCTCCAAAATCCGAATCATAATCGCAAGATACCGGTTCCGAATCTTCAATGTTCCGGCCGGAATTATGGGGGTTTTGTTGCCAGAGGCTAGTTAATTGTTTGGTTTAATAGCGAAACAAAGAAGAGGATGGATAAATAGATGGTTGAAAGATCTGAATCGCTGCTTCCGGATGGGTGAAGGAAGGGAAGAGGGAAATTGTGAATATAGAAAAAGGGGACAAAAGATGATATTTATTAACAAGAAGAGGGCGTGCAAGGGTTTGTATGTAGTAGATGCAAATATATAAAACATAAGAGCTCTTGATAGGACATGAGTGGTTGAAGAATGAAAAGCTAAATATCTGAAAAAATAAAACATAGTCTTGAAAAAGTCAAGTTGAAAGGTTGTGAGCCGAGTGACAAATTATAAAATGTTCTACGCCAATTCCATAAGTTCAAATGAGACTCTTGGGTATTGTATTGCTTGACTTCGTCCAAATTTCTATTCAAGAGTTTGACCTTTAGTTTTCGTTTCCTCTGCATCCTGCCCCGTGGCCACTTCCTCAATCGCCTCCCTGATAATCTCACATCCCCTAGCCATATCCTCTACTTGAGCTATGGTGGTTCCTTCCGCGTGTGGTTAGTATAGTAAGTATTGCTGATGCTTACTGGCTGTTTTATTTAAAATTAAGCTTAGGTTGCTTAGAGGAGAATATAAATTAAAGATAGAATCCTATTTTTCTTTTATAAGAAAAAGAAAATTTATTTAACTTAGCTTAATATTAATATATTAGCTTTTATTAGTCAGTAAAAAAAACAAAATAGCAATAATTATTTATTGCGAATTGGAGGTCAAGTCCGATATATCCGTTTTAACTCCGAATATTGCATATCCTTCTTAACTAACAGGCTCAAGGATTTTAAATATCACCGGATATTTAAAATCCTGAAAAGTTTATGCCCTTTTATAGTAATTAAAGAATACTATAGGAAATAAAGAATATATAAAAAACTTCTATATGTAAAACTTTTATAGGGAGTCTAGTGGACTCCATCGCTCACCCACGTTGGTCACTTCTTATTCACTAGCTTAATCATGCCGAAACTTCTCAAAGCAGCTGAAGATAGCCGGTGCCACGCGAGTGATTAATGTCTCCTCGTTACTTCCCTATTCAGCTATCATTTGTTTACTTATAGATTGATAATCCGAATTCTAGCCTACTTTTCTAAAGATTGACTAGATAGTCTAGCCTTATCGTACTACGGATTTTAGCTTTTAGGCTATCTTTCTCTTTTTTTTTATTTTTATTCTTAATCTTTCTATATCTTATAATTAAATCTTTAATAATTATGAAATTATGATGAACCAACTGTGATAATTCCTTAGAAATACTACAGAGAGAAGCGGACATTCTCACGTAGTGAGCTTACTAATTTAGTCTATCAGGTGACGTTAAGCTTAACGTCCACGTACTAAGTTATTTAATTATTTAATCCTATTATCAATTACTATAAATGCTAATTATAAATTTAAAGCTTAAAATCAAAATCTAAGGTTAGATTATATATTCCTCTTCTTTTCCCCTGTAAAATATTTCTATATCTATAATTCCCCCAAAAGGACCCTTCAACACCTAACTATATAAACTCCCTCCTCCCACAAACCCCCATAAACAAATTTCTACCTCGCTCACGGGGAATCAGATCCATAATTACTTACTATAAGCAACAATTATGAAACCAGATTTCTAACCAGCTAACCAGCTGCATTGCGGGGTAATAATACACAGTGGTGACTAGACGATGAATCAGCCCCTCGAAGCTTTTATCGTATGAGGTAGCATTTTTTGCACGAAAGTTGTATGTTGGAATGGCCTCTAAAAAGATGTTTTTCGTTGAAAAAATTTACGAGACTCGAAGAGATATTTCTCTAATCAAGTGAGCGATGGAGTCCACTAGACTCCCTATAAAAGTTTCGCATGTGAAAGAAGTTTCTTACACGTCCTTTATTTCCTATAGTACCCTTCAATTACTATAGAAGGGCATGAACTTTTCAGGATTCTAAATACCCGGTAATATTTAAAGTCCCCGAGCCTATTGGTTGAGAAGGATATACAGCATTCGGAGTTAGAACGGATGTATCGGACTTGACTATTCTGTGATTCTCTTTTGCACTTTTGATGCCAGCCTATTTAAGTTGTGCGGTAGCCCTTCAGTTTACGAGATTCTTTCCCATTCAGTACATACTGTTGAAATTGCATCGTTAGGGGAATCCAAAATGACCGCCACTACATACCAAGACTTCGACGAAAAGACGGAAAGCTTGGAAGTCGCAGAAAGGTTTGCTGGGGAAATTCGAGGAAGGATAATTCTGGTCACAGGCGTGAATCGAGGAGGGATCGGATTCACAACCGCAAAGGCTTTTGTGAGTAGCATTGACACGTTACCGCTCAACACCAACTGACATATCGATCAGGCTTCTCAATCACCTTCCCTCCTCATCATGGCAGGACGCAACCTGCCACGAATCCAAGGATGCATCGACGCACTCAAAGCAGAATATCCGCTCGTAAACTATCGTGCTTTGAAGCTCGATCTCTCCAGCCAGAAAGCCGTCCATGAAGCTGCTGCCGAGCTTCTCTCCTGGAACGATGTCCCATCCATCAATATCCTTGTGAACAATGCTGCCGTGATGAACATCCCCGAACGTACACTTAGTGAAGATGGAATCGAGATACAATTTGCTACCAACCACGTTGGTCACTTCTTGTTCACTAGCTTAATCATGCCGAAACTTCTCAAAGCAGCTGAAGGTAGCCCGAAAGGTGCCACGCGAGTGATTAATGTCTCCTCGTTGTCTGCTACCGCTGCAGGTGTGCGCTGGAGCGATATCAATTTCGAGAAGATCAACAAATACTTGCCGGAAGCTGAACAGCCGCGTTACGCCGTGCTCAAAAATTGGGGAGCGATCAATCCGGAAGAGGACTCGTATTTTCCAATGGAAGGATACAATCAAAGCAAAGTAGCGAATGTATTGTTTGGCATTGCCCTGAACAAGCGCTTGTACGACAAGTATGGGATCTTGAGTATCGCGCTTCACCCAGGGGTAATTGAGACGGAGCTCTCGAGGTACGCGTCGCCAGAAATGCTTGCGGCCATTGAAGGGATGAAGAAGGCGGGAGTATTCTCCTTCAAGACGTTGGAGGGTGGAGCGGCTACTACTTTAGTTGCTGCGATAGATCCGAAGTTGGGAATGCCGAAGACTAAGGATGGCTATGAGAATTATGGAGCGTACCTGATTGATTGTCAGATTAGTGACAGGGCTGGGGCAAGGGCGGTCTCAAGTGATGAGGCTGAGAAGCTGTGGAAGTTGTCGGAGGAATTGGTCAAGGAGAAATTTGCTTGGTGATGGAATGGCACCCTCCGGGTAGATAAAATCCGATCAAATGATTATTAAAAGAATGCATTTCACTCTGGTCGCTCCATTCAACCTGTGTTTTGCAAATAATCTCTTGTTTACCTTTAAAAAAATCCTAAGAAAGCGCTTTACTTCTCCCTCCTTTCCCTCCTCTCTCTTCGAGATAATCCCCAAGGTAGGTTCCCTCTTTTCTCCCCCCCTCTCCCTTTAGCTGGCTGGCTGGCTGGTTAGCTAGGGAATTGGCAGGAGGGAGAGTTGGCAGGGCAGCGCCTTCATAATTGCGACGCTTAGTCCAGTAGGGCAGCTGGCTAATAGATCATTTATCAAGATACTCAGCAAGGGGAAGGGGAAAGGCTAAACGAGATCAGGTGACGTGCCTCCAGGCAAGGAGGTCAACGTCACATAATTTTACTTGGTGATCACCATCACCCCACTGAGGATCACTTTGAACGGGGTGATCAATTCGTTCACCCCATTTCTATCGCATTTCATCAGAGGAACCCAAGTGGTAAATCATACAGGAATTCTCTGCAGAGAACCCATGGTACATACGTAAGCGTGCAAAATTTTCCACGTTCTCTTCTCATTCAGTGCGGGTGCAGTTTCGTATCCGAAAACAATGGACCAGTGAAATGGATCAGTGTACGAGCCGTGGCTTATTTGCTATGTTACTGTAAGTGATCAGAGCCGTGGCTTACTGATTAGTGTTCGAGTCATGGTCAGTGAAATCCAACGCAACGCTGCCTGCCTAAAGCGCGACCCAAGCTTTGGTACGGGTTGATAGCTTCGGAATTTCGGAGCCTTGGAGATGATAATTCGACATTTTGGGGAGAGTTGACGTTTCAATTGTTTTGTTTGCTGCAAAAAAAGATCCCTGGGTAGATCGCATTTACTAGGATTTTCCTGAGTTATCCAGGGCCATCATTACCTTTTTTTCTCTCTATATCTCTTTCTTTCTTTTTGCTGTTAATTTTAATCCTACCAAGGGCCGGAGTCGGAATTTAAATATCACGTTAGGGCCACTTCTATATCAAGATACAGAGTGACATGCATGTTACCCGCCGGAGCGATATATCCTCCGTTGGCCTACGGCACAAATACATTACAGATGGCCCGACAAGCTCCTCCTTTGCTTTGCTATATCTTATTGTTGGCCCCGCCCATTTTTTCCTTCTCCTCTTCTCCGTGGTAAGATTTGTTGTTCGTACGCCTTTTCGCACTCGTTCTATTGTTCCATCGTCATCATTGTTGAGCACACCTTGTTCAGACATTTGATTTGGAATCCTGCACAGCGGCGTAAGTAGATTGCAACGTCTTTCAGCTCCACAGGCTACTGCCTAGATCGTTCACTTTCTTCATCATTCTTCCTCTAGAGCCATATCTTTCAGGACATTGTTAGAGTATAGTATCGCACTTCCAATCGATCGGCAACGACCATCGAATCACCCCATCGAATCCCACCTTCAAATCACTATCCATCATGGACACCCTCCTCCACACCACCCTCCTCGCCGCGCGAGGCAATGGCACACGCCTCATTTCAGACTGCCAATTCGGCATACCAGGCTGCACACTCGCAAATTCATACTACTTCTACCGCGTCTCCCTAGCTGCCAATGCGACCTTCCTCACTCTCTTCAGCATCTCGCTAATTGGCTTCCTCCTTACCTATGCCTTCACCCGTCGCGCTACCGCCTTCACATTCGCCATGTGTTGCGGTGTCATTCTCGAAGTCTTGGGATACGTAGGTAGGATAATGAGTTGGAAAGATCAATGGACACAACCAGGGTTCTTGATGCAAATTGTTTGCTTGACCATTGCGCCGGCATTCATGGCTGGGGGTATCTATTTGTGTTTGAGGAGAATCGTGTATGCGCTTGGACCAGAGAATTCGAGGATTAGTCCGGAGGCTTATACTCGCATTGTAAGTCTTCTCGACTCAAAGTCTCCCATTATGTATGGATGGAGGAATAATGACTGACATATTTGTTGGAACAGTTCATCCCATGCGACTTGGCATCTCTCCTCCTTCAGGCAGCCGGAGGTGGACTTGCATCCACAGCATCCCATCAGAACAAATCCCCGGCGACAGGAGATAACATCATGGTTGCCGGGCTCGCCTTCCAAGTCTTCACTCTCTTAGTATTCATGGTTCTCAGCGGCGATTTCGCGCTACGCACCTACCGCCGCTTCAAAACAATGGGTTCTGAATCTGCATTCGACCAGAACCCTGCCTATGTCAAACTCCGTTCCTCTCGAAAATTCAAAGGCTTCCTCGTCGCGCTCACTCTCGCTACAATTTGTATTTTCTGGAGAAGTGTATACAGAGTTGCGGAATTGGGTGAAGGATGGACTGGACATTTAATCAGACAGCAGAATCTGTTTATAGCTTTTGAAGGTGTCATGGTTATTGTTGCTTGTTTGGCATTGAATCTTTTCAATCCGGCGTTTACGTTTAGTGAGGCTATGACTGGTCTTGGTGGGCTAGGAACGAAGAAGAAGGGGAAGAAGCAAGAGGGTGAGAAGGGAGGGGCTGGGGAGGCTAGGAGTGGGAGTGGGAGTGCCACGGATGTCGAAGTCGCCGGAAAAGGTGCAGCAGTTAAGAGTTATCCTGATGCTGTTTAGTGAGAAGGGACTTACTATTTTAGTAAGACGATTTCTCAGAGAGGTGTCAGAATTTGGATGTGTGTATACATAAACATACTAGACAGATCTTTTAGACATTTGATCAGAATACATCACATTAAGCCTCAGTACAAGAACATTTAGTCATAGTGACCAAAAGTTAGTTGAGGTTAATTAAGGACAGCACGATAGAAACCCCCATAATAAGTGCTAGTCAGTCACATGTTGCTTACATTCAGCCGGCATCGGTGTTTTTCCTTACACATCTCCATTTCATCAATGCCCCAATAACAAGTCAAGTCCTTGAATTGTCTCCTAAGATAAACCACTACTTTGTTTCAACTGATGTTCAACCGCAAGTAACTATGGACACATACGCCGCAGAATCAGACCGCCTATGGCTCCAAAGCTTGACTATGAATCATTTACAGAGACACTATGAAATATCCATATCCCTCGGAGCCAAGCTATTAAGGTAATTATCCTTACAAACCATCTTACTCTAATCCATATTCCCACAACCCCTAACACAATCTCCAGTGCACTTCCACCACTGAAAGACCTAGAAGAAAGCAGAAAGGACATTGCAAAAAGGATGAAATCGTCCGAGGAGCCGTGGATTGAGTATTACGCTATTATACTGCGGCCATCTAGTGAGAATAAAGAGGCAAAGATGATAGGAATGATAGGGACGCCACGCTTTGAATCGGGACGGGGAGCTGAAGTCGGATATAGACTTGATCCGGATTATTTTGGGCGAGGGTTTATGGCTGAAGCGATGCAGATGTTTCTGAAGCTCTACTGGAGCGTGCAAAGTAAGTTAGGTTTTCTTTGGCGAAAGTTTGGAAAGCCTTGTTTTGCGAAGCAGTGGCAATTCTCAAAGTGCTGACTGAAAGAAGAAGAAGCGGAATGGGATATTTTGAGGGCAGTTATTCGCTTGGAAAATACTGCTAGTGAGAAAGTGGTGGAGAAGGCAGGATTTAAGAAGGGTAGATTGCTGGAATATGAAAAGTTGTGGCATAAAGAGGAAACGGGTGAGAAGAGCTATGTGAGAGAATGGATTTTGGAAAGGCCTCGGGAATGAGCACAAATTCAATGGACAAAGACGTAGTGTGTGAATTGTTTCCCGGATGCCTTGATAACTTCTCTAGATAGTTTCTAAGGAGAAATTTGTTTTCCTCGAGACAAGTCATCTGCTTCGCGTCGTCACGATCTTAGAGCATTGAAAGAAATCGGCTGCTTAAGACAGCAAAAATTGGCAAGAGTGCATTGGTAGGAAATAGATACCTATCTACATTGTCGAGAGAGCGCAGAGTGAGTCTTGGGAGCTATAATAGCTTCGGCAAGCTCAGTTTTCGTCTGTAAATGTTGAGTTCAAAGCTTCGCTTAGCTAGCTCAGGGGTTTCCTTGAGTAAAACTTTATTTCCTTACAAGCATCCTTTTAGAACTAGTATTACTTCATATCTTTGAACCTGGCTCCTTGCTACAGCTCAGTATTTAATTCCTTGAATTTCATCCGAACTTGACTTCCAATAATATAGTACTGTCAAAAGTGAAGCTCTGCCCCATAGTTGTTGACGATTAAGTTTTAAAATATTCTATAGTCCCTTACACTTTTTTCAAATCAGATACTCTCCGAGATATTCTATCTTATATCCGTCCTTTCCGGAAACGTTGTAATATCAACTAGATACACCTTGTCCAAGTTATTACATAGCTGTGCGTCAATTAATCAAGCATCGGAGCCTGCTCCAGCTCATCCGTTTCCCTCCCCTCTTTATGGGAACAGCTATTCCTCCTATTAATGGTCGGGACGGTAGCTTTTCCTGATTTGAAATGTTTCAGAGAAAATGATTTCCATTCAGGGAAGTGAATCGAAAAGAAAAAACCAGAATACCCATATCCTACTTACCAAGCTTCCGTCCAATCCCAAGTTTGATTTCTTGCAACTACAGCCGCCGCATGCATTTTCCAAGTGTATAGAAGCTGGGGATCCTCTTCAGTCACACTCCCCAGCGTCTTCTTACCAGCTAATCCCATGGCTGTTTTCTGTTTCTCACATGGCACTTGAGCTAATAAGATGAGTCCCACAGCTCGAAGAAATACCTTTTTCTGAATTAAATCTAGGAGCATCAAGGCCATATCGTGGCATAGGTCGGTGTCTTGCGCACGAATTACTGATCCTTGGTTTCGAACGATATCATCATCTCAGCCTGCTCCGTCAAAACATCTGCTAGATCAAAACATCTGCTAGATCTAGAACTGTTCTTTCTCGCGTAATACTGATATTGAGAGATGGCCTGCCGGAAATATCAAGCTTTCTGTTGAATAAGTTGATATTGTCAGCTTCAATAAAAGTACCGCCTCTCAACATATGCACACATCCTATGAGAAATTTCTTCACTCTCGCCGTCCTAAGGAGCAAATCCGGGTCATCAAATCTGACGATGTCGTTAGTTAGTGATTATCTCTAGGCAGCAAGGATACGATCGTATCAACCCTGCTTGATGTGTGATATAATCTAGATCGGTCGGTTTTCTAGCTAGGAGAAACAGTTGGATTTCATCGAGTTGCCCACTAACCTCGTCTTCGAGAAGCTCTATCAATTTAACTTGTTGCGGTAATGGATCCTCCAAGTCTTTTCGAAGCAACTTGTGCTCTCTTTCGACGTCCAATGCTCCATTCATTTTTTCTTGCAACATTGCCACGGATCGTTCTTAATACTAATTGCGCATTAACTCGGTTGGTTTGATCGAAGATGTCTTTAGCAACTGTACCTTCTCGGTCCTCTGGCTCATGGTAACGAATCCGTTCTTGATCATGGCAGTAGTTTCAAGCAGATCTGTAGTATAACTGTGTAAAGGTAAAAATCCTGGTCGCGCGTATGCGTAACTTTGGACATTCGTCTTACTCTTATGGAAGTTTGCAAATAAGGGCTGCTGCATATTTCCAAAACTCATCCCTCTGAACATTTTCAAAGTGCTTTCTATAAATAGCCGCGTGTCTAGATGGAAGGTTATCCTGGCTGACTAGGGAAAGAAAGTTCGAAAGTCGACCTACTTTATCAAACACGTGGAAAAATCCTAATGTGAGCGTTCTATACACCAGTTTTAAAATCGCAGAAACCCGATTATATGTACAAGGGCTCAGCTCCAACACCATTCTCATCTCCACCACTACAAATTAACAGGTCAGTAGTGTTGCGTTCATAAGTATAAGGGAAGGGTTGCTAAGAATCCTCAAGAGAGCGTTCATGTAAGGGGAAAGAGCCACCATCGCTGGTACTCTGTACATAATCTCGCATTCTAGCTGCTAGAGAAACCAAGTATTAGGAGAATCATCACCATCGTATCACCCAACAGTAGAGTCCCGGACTGATTTTGTATTCAACTAGACATGGAACGTAAAAGAGAATGTACTAACAAATAAGGCACCCGAAGACCTTGATTAAGATCCTTCTTTTCAATTTAGCCATATTCATTACTTGCTAGCCTAAATCTGTATGTTTTCTAGTTAGGTATGATCATGTAGATGCCATCATAGTTTGGAGCAGCTGATCTGCCTAGTTAACTTGGGGTCATGATTAGGGGATTTAGATATGGATGCGATGACTATCATTTCCTCGATAGAAGTAAAAGGCTCCTCCCATCTATAGTAGTCTGGTATCTATCCCAAACCCCAGGCTTTCGAATGATTTCTTCTATTTCATACACATACTTACCCCTCGGTACGGGTATCTAAATCTTCTAGTGTATCACGACGTTCTCCATTCAAGAATGCATCCATCTATTAGACGCTTATTTGAAGCATAGCTAGGAGATTATATTCTGCCGAGGTTATCAGTCAAATTATTGCAATCATTATTTGTCACGTACTCGACTTTCCGTGGAGTGGGTCATTCCGCGCTCCAGGACACCATATTTTCTCGCCAGTGTAGATAGTACGATCGTCATTTCGGTTATTTGGTTTATTTGATGTTGTATTGTAAATCGTGGAGTCGAAGCCAAAAATTTGATATAAAAAAATAGTAGATTTCATCCTCAAAAGATTTATTGTCCCGCTTCCGGATTGTTTTTGTAACAAATGTTTGTCCTTTGTGCTATGGGAATTTGTGTTGACGCATAAAAGAAGGAATTATTAAAGAAAGAAAATAGTTTAAAGAATAACCTTTTTACCGTTCCGGCAGTCAATAATTAATTTTTCAATGACGAAAGGCAGATATCTAGGTACTGTTGAAAGGTTTTCACAGCGATCGAGGGGTTAGAAATTTGAACAAGATCACCACTAGTTCCTTATAAAGAATATTGTTATTCTGACTTAATGATCTAATACTACAAAAGAACTAATAAGCTGTGTGGGCGCTAGGAAAGACGCTAGCAACTTATGAATCATCGTGGGTCCATATTGCATCGTTAGATCACACCACCCACTGGCTAACCTGCCAACAGGTACTCCAGCTAAGTCTTCATCATATGTATGCTTTCACCTCAACCGGGCCTTGATCATAAGGAGGCCTTATTAGTTCATAAGTTCATGTCTCATATCATTTAGTTTCACTTCCTCCTGCGAGCAATCATCAGAAAACTTATTCATCCGCTACGGTAGCTTATGACACTTTCACTGAGAGCATTTTCTCACCGTTTTTTATCCAACGTGTCTTAAATTTCCCTAATTTAATACATAAGCGATTATTAGTAACCTCTTATATAATCATACCCACAACTTGTGCTAATTTACCTTTAGTTCACTACCCTTCAATTTATACGAAGTAAGGTCACATTAAACGCATCCATCGATCATTCAAAGCTACCTACTTTGCCATTACACTTGTCTAATTCGCGCCTTTCGTTGTCTGATGGATGAGATACTGTTCTGAGTACTGTAGTGTCTCGGCTTATATGCTACTGGTATGTAATAAAACGACTTCTTCAAAAATTATGTTATGCTTTGGCGTCATATCCTCTAGCCAGTGGCACTAGTTCATCCCAGCAGTATTATACAGAATGACACTAGTAGGAACGAACACCAAAATTGAATCTCCCAAGTATTCAACACCTAGGTGGTTCGATCTAAAATAATTAATACAGAATAGTTGGTGGGGTGACGGGCTCTAGGCACAAAGGTTGAATGATCTATCAATTTAGTCGCACTAAGAGCGCACTGGAAGGCAATCCCAACATTCTTTGCCCTTTTTCCCTTACTTTTTAAGACTTATCGTTGCATAGCCTTCCCCAGCGACGTGCCTTTTATTATTTAAGAGATACCCCGGCTTCACATGCTGCAGCAAGCCTAGCGCTGGTACCCTTTCTCCGGCAAGCTCTTTGAAAAACTGTATATATCCACATAACGTGCAGTCGGGATAGGTTCAACTTATACTAATTTTTTGTTTTTCTTTCATCAGCACGAAACCTATCATATGACCATAAACAAACATCGCGATCTGCCACAACTTCCTGTCAATTCCTCAGATCAAAGCTATGGAGAACCGTAGCCCAAGTCCCACCGGTGCGGCTGCACACAACGAATCACCCTTCATCATTGTACATTTCCTACATCACGCAGAGGCATGTTCCTTCCAGTCCCTATACCCATCGTCAAATTAACAAAGAACATAGGCGGAACATAGAAACCATGACTACACGAAATATATCCGAGAAAAATTAAAAGACCCCAGTCTCACAGATAAAGGGATAGCTGACTGTCTCAATTTTGCCAAAAATGTCTTTCCGGATCATAGAAAATACATTACAAAAATTTATTCTTCTCCTCTGACGAGAGCAATCAACACGGCCGGTCTCTGTTTACCAATGCTAGTTAATATTGGAATTCTTTTTGAGTTACAGAGCGTAGGTTCCGGTCCAAATGGGACAGGCCTTAATGAAAAAAAATGGTTGGAGAAATTTGGGCCGAAAGGGAAAAGTAAATTTGCATGGAGGCTGACTCGCAATTCCGAAGTACCGCATGACTGGAGGTCAAAATCGTGGGGGCGCTGGAGTTGCTATGACATAGATTGGAGGGTTTCGGAAACTAAGGCGATCTTGGGGAAATGTAAGGAAGGGAGCGAGGTTGTGATAGTTACTCACGGTAGCTTCTTGTATTCTATTATCCCGAGAAGTAAGTCTCCCATTTTTTGGCTGCGGAACGAAATTCCAGCAACGCTATTTAAGAAGATAGACTTACCTACTCCGCAGTGGTATTCCGCGACGAACTCGAGTTCATGAGCTACAAGTTCTACAAAGACGGTAGATTCGAGGGGCTAACCTCAGAGGAACTACAAAAAATCAGAGCAGAGAAGGATTCGATAGCTGACTGCAAAGAGCAAGTGGATTGGGAGCTTGACGAACCATCGTTCCCCGAAGGCAGCTTAGAATTGCTAGATCGGAAGAGGGGGCTCGACGGTCCATACCTCTCTCAAAGCTACATAGAACTTTTGGAGCGGAAGAGGGAGCTCAACAGAACCGAGCTGGACATTCAAGTGCAATGCGAAAAAAAAACGAGACTAGTGGTGGAAGCATTACATTCTTGATTACCGAACACAGTGGGTGTTGGGAATAAAACAACAAGGTCGTATGGGACGTGTAGGCGTATCAAAATGTATTATGACCTAGGTATTGAGGAAATGGGGTTGGGCATTTGCAGTCAGATGAGGAAGACAATATGGTTGATCTCAGAATGGTTGTTGGCTAGAGCAAAACTCCAACCTCGCTTCTCACCTTCTCCTATCTGCGGAAAATGGGTTTTTTGGGACTCAGCAGTGAATCGATGACAATTATCTGGAACTACATTGTCATTTGAAAAAGGAAAGCATTGAGGAGATTACATTCAATAGTAATAAAGCAACCATCACCTTGTAGATTTCACTTTCTCTTCTTTTCCATTCCTATTCTTTGCTATAATTAATCTGCAGCAAAATATCACCATCAGATGCCAAAGTTCTAAAGAGAGAACTATTAAATCTTCTCTTTATCACTATATCGGTGAGGGATCTATGTAGTGTTTGTAGGGAGGTGGAGATTTGAAAGATATTTTTCATTTACCGCTGCATTTCAAAAAGGAAATAAAGGAAGGGGGTAGACAATAAGGAGAGAAAATAGAGCATTAGAAGATCGATAGATAGGATACCCCTTAGACTACTAGATCTATCAGAGACAGAATACGCAAGAAGAGACTGATTCCTCGTCCCTTCCAGTATACTTACCCGATCCAGTGGATTTAATTGCCCTAGCCTAGAAATTGAATAACTGGCTATATTTCATAACACACTGCATTAAAAATTTCTCTGACAGCGCGGAATTCCTTCTACATACAATCCTCATTTCGAATATCATTCACTGTCCTCGCTATTTGAATTCCTCACAGGTCTTCCCTTCCGGGTTGTGGTTGTGAGGGTATGGAGCTAGCTATATCTGAATTCCAACTCCAAAAGATATCTACTTTCTTTTTCGAAAGAGCCTCTTTAAATCTTGAAAGAAACTGAAGGATGTGAAAGGAAGGAAAGAGTCAAAACCCTGAAATAACTTTGTACGATGAGTGGACAACCAGCCTTTGTTATTAACAGCTTTCTCATTGAAATCAAGGCCCTCGCTCCTTGCACAAATCACACTCACATAAATATCAGCCAAGTCAAAGAAGATTATCGCATCGCATTTTATTTAAAGCCTATCTCCTCTTCCACCCATTTCCCCCATCTACCCCTCCCCTCTCATTTCTCTTCCAGTCCTAACACTTCCATAAAAGCACAAAAAAGAGAACTGTTTCCTGATAACAATAACAACGACAACGTGGTCGAGTGAAAGAGAGAGAGCTTTAACCATTAGTCATTCATAACCTCTTTTCGCCTGCTTCAACTCCACCCACCAAGCTAGAAGGATGAGGAAGCAAGCCCTTTTTCTTCAAACCCTCTAACATTGCGCATGCAGCCTGAGAAAAAAGTATGTGTTAGCAAAGCCAATTCGAGGAACCTCCCTAGTCACGACAAATTCATGTTTGAGAATTCCGATCCACCCACTTCATGAACGCAAAAGGAAGACCAGGAGACTTTCGAATGCAGGAAATTTTCCACATCCTCAAAATCAAGGACTAACTCAAAAAAAAAATAAAATAAAGTGGCACATACCAAAACCTTCGCATCCCCAACCCCCTTCCACCATAATTCCTCCATCTTAACCAAACACAAAGTAATAACCTCCCCTTCATCCCTCAACCCACTCAATTTCCCCCTCCACTCATCCAATTCTGCCCTCTTAACTCTCTTCTCACACATGAAGATCTGCTGATATTCATCACATCCGCCTGCACTGGGGAATGTGCCTTTTGGGATTTTTTCGCCTTGGAATGCTTCTCCTAATCCTTTACCTTTCCCTGAAACGTTCCCATTCCCGGACACTGGTTCTGGGCTTGATACTGAGCCATTTTGCGCTACTGGGGATGGGGTTGATGTTTGAGGAGAAGAAATGGAAAAGGTGAGTTCAGTAAGGTTTACAAGTTCTTCTTCTTCAATAATCAACCCTCCCAATTCTTCCTCAATTTCTCGAGCCGCGTTGCCAGCGAATGTACCTTTCTAAAAATTCAAAAAAGATATAAGAGTTAGTAATTTTGTACACCTCTTCTCCTCGTCTAAAGGTTTCTAGATGGCATAAGAAGAATAAGAAACCACCATTCTCTTCTCTGCCACTCTTCCTCTTATTTATATCCCCCCCTCTCCTCTCCAGTCCACCAAATACCAACCCACTTTATCGGGGAAATCAATGGAAGAGAAAACAGAAAATAAAAGAACAAAGAAACTAACCTTGTCGACCATGCCAGCAGGCAATTCCAAGAAATTCAACGACCCACTCGGCACCCTCGGCTGCAAAGTCAATACAGCCCATTTCTCCTCGTCACTCCCTACAGGCACATCATTCGGTTGTAAAACAACCAACATTCCTACCGCAGGACCTCTTAGGAATACAGCACCAGGCAACCAAGCCTTCTCATTCGCACCCCCTCGATCAGCAGACAACCCCGTAATCTCGGCGCGAACTTTCATGAAGCCAATTTTCTCAGGGCTCCAGCGATCGTAGGCTTGGATGTCGATGTGCTGGATCGTGTAGAGTGTGTGATGGAAGGGGTGGGAAGGTAGAGATTGGAGGGAGAGTGAGTTGACGAGGGTGCGAAGCCATGCCTTGTTTCTTTGTTAGGTTCGCAGGGGAAGAAGGGAAAGGGAAAAGCAAGAAATACGTACACCAAAAGGCAAAAATTTCTCTACGTCAGCTCTTGACAACCCAGCAGGCAAATAAATAGGAATATCAGCCGCATCACTATTATCCGGTAATTTATAACCCGCATTGACCATGAAACTTGCTCTCTTCTCTCCTAGTGCTTCATTCTTGATTTCTTGTCCTGAAGTCGTCATTTTTGCGTTTGTTGTTCGTGAGCTTTGAGTTAGGGTTAGATGGGATTTTGTGGTGAAAGAAGAACAGAAAATATTCTTAATAGTTTGTTTGAACATTTTACTCCTGCGCTTCTAAGTTCTTGTTTGTTGTTGGTGGCTGTTGGTTATTGCTGGTTGTTGGTTCCGTTTCTCACCAATCTCTCTTCATATGTGAATCATGCAGGTGAATGACATGACTCGAAAATGGCTTCTTCGATGTAAAAATCTGAGCTGAACTAGTGAGCCTCAAAAAGAGGCAGTTTTTTTTGGAGTGATATAAACCCACTATCCTGAAGAAGAATGAGAAAAGGTAAGAGGCAAGGCTGTGAACTCGCTTATCCTTGTAAGCGTTCGGGCTAGTGGCGGGGTAAGGCTGAATATACGAGGCAGCTCTTTCTCTTTCTCTTTCTCTTCCTTACTTTCCAATAAATGATACAAGGTAATAGATGAATAACAGCAGAAAATCACTCTATATATAGATAGGCGATTTATTTAGGCATAAATTCCATCTCATTTCCCTGCCCATGGTCTCAGCTTCGGTCAGTCGACTCGACCCAAAAAGCCTGACAGCGGCGAGGATGAAAGTAGCAAAGGGGGTTAGCTCGGATTAAGCTTAGTTAGGTTAAGTACTGTGCCTGGGAGATTGTAAGATGTGGAACGAAGGAATCAATATAACCGACCGTCCTCCTAATTTCGCGCATACTCATCTAGGTAGAACCTCACCCTCTCAAAAACGGGATCTCCTGCTCAAAGTAAGCGTGTATTCAGGCTGCTCATGTCTCAAAAGAGCGGCCAGTCAGGCATCAACAAGGTTAATCTATGAATCAAACCCAACCATCATTTTAATCGTTTTTTATATTCTTTTATTTTTCACTGACGTGATGTGGGTATTCCCTCCCTCACTATTCTTTTTTCATGGATACATCCCAATCCCTTCCCTTCCATGATTCCTCCACCTCCCTTCAATATAAACATACATAGGAATGCCCACAGCTTTCTGCATCCCGTTCTCTTTTTATTCATCCATCCAGAGCGCTCTGCCAATCATTGAATTGGTAAATATGTAAATGCCCCCTCAAAGTACGTGTGTGCATGCTAGTTTTTTTAACCCCTCATGCATGCAGTGTATATCAAGACCCGCTGAAAAGAAACCCAGACCAGACTTCTATGACCTGAGCCAAAAACAAAAAAAAGAGACGATCCCAAACCAACCCAAGCCAAACCGCTTTGCAAATGCATTTGATAAAAAACAAAGTATTCATCGCTCATGAGACGTTGATATCTCATTTTTCTCGCTAATGGCGAGTTCTATTGATCAAGGCGCTTCAGATGATGAAATCTATACCATAGTAGCCGTATTGATTGTCCAAGAAGATCCAATGAAAGCAATTCCCATTCGCCTTTTTTTTTATAAAAAAAAAAGAAAGAAAAAAAAGCCAACACTATAGTGATCGGTGTGCTGATTAGACACATCAAATGAACACCGCTGGCATGTATCATAGTTGCTCTATGGATAAATGCCGAGTCGAAAACTGTACAAACAGCCTACCGGTCGTCATCCTCCTTGACTTTCATATCGAGTCGAATCGGCTCAGCCTGGTGACTGCTAATTGCACTAACCACCTTTTCGTTCCGAATCTTTATTTGGAGGCTTCTCTCCAAACGGTTGTCCCTTTGCAGAACCTTTCGACTCTGTCGGGGTACCTTTCTTCTTGCCCTTGGTAGTAATCCTCTGCCAATTCTCAATACCGTTACCGCCACCTTCGCTCTTAGCACCTCTAGTATGCCCATTTATCTTTGTCGTGGATGGCTTGCTTTGTTCACCATTAGCGAAACTGAGTCTCGTTGCTGTCTTTGGTGACTCCGACATTTCCCCAGCAGTCGCACCATTAGCTTTAGGGTTAGATCCTTCAAACTTTCGATTGGCCGTTGGTGAAGGTGTTCGAGTCTCATAGACAGGCGACAAATGACCGAAATCATCGCGAAGAACCTCGTTCTGACCTGGGCCAATATCGAGAGGTGACATTCCACCATTCTGACGGGTTGCTCTATTGCGAGAATTAGGAGAAAGTCGTAGTGATCCATTGAGAGGATCGAGAACCAAACCATTGGGCGCAGATGGCAAAGCGTGGTTGCCGTTGAGAACTGCAGTAGGGTTTGAGATGGACTCGACGTTATGAGGCATTGACCCATTCACTACTAAAGGTGACATGTCGCGCCTATCTCTAGGAGTAACCTGGCCAGAAAATTCCACCTCTCCAAAGGTGTCACTCCCAGCAGCAGAAGCTTGGGAAACGGACTCAATCGCACCTAAAGCATTGTTATGCTCTTCGGAGAAAGATCCCTCGGTGGAATTATCCCAGCTCGAGCTTCGTGGTGCATATAATGAACCATTTGCGACCAGTGGCCCCTGGTTGTTTAACGAACGAAGATTCGAGCTCGACACCGGTTGCTGGAATGAGACGCCAGAGAGTGGAGCAGAATGTGCTCCAATAGAGAACGATCGATCATGATGCCCTAGCGGCGAAGGGGACCGTGATGTCCGCTGTTTCAATCGGTCGATGATAGACTGCGGTAATGCTTCTGTTGATTGTCTCCGCCGGGGCTGCGTGGCATCCCCAAACGCAGGAATGGAAGAAGGTTGGGCAGATTCTCTACGCACGTGATGTTGCGGTATTGGATTTGGGTTTGAGTTGACAAAGTATCCAACATACTCCCTAGGCATTGCGTGTTCGGGGGGAGTGGTTGCCAGAGGTCTCGATGTTTCATATCTTGCATCCAGATTTTCATCTGCAATGAAATTTGGAACGCCAGTGGGTTGTCGCATACCTTGATATATCCCAAGCCAATTTGAACCCTGATTTACCATCTGATTCCCCTGAAGGGATATTGTTGACGGAGCAGAGCGTGCTGCAGGTTGTGAATGTGAACGCATAGAGCTATTCGATTGTCCCCCACCCACTCCGGATCCGTTGGTGATGCTAGATCTATGCACCCCTCTCCTAAGATCGGGAAGAGCAGCACTGATCGACGGCGAGGATGGATTTGTATTGGGAGTCTGGTATCCATACATAGGAGTAGTACCGTACTGTTGATGTTGCTGCTGCTGCTGTAAAGGGTAAAAATACATATCTGGCCGAAGAGGCGCTGTGAGTGGCGCTGGATCAAGAGAACTCGTGCGATTTCGGTCTGTAGCCTGCTGTTTGATAGGGGCGCTATTTCCTTGTATTCGACTCTGGGATTGGACGTAGGCTGCGGCCTGCGCCTGGGCTTGGTCGTAGGTTTGCGCGTATAACTGAAGTCTTAACGTGTTCTCCTGCGCCTGTAAAACAGAATATGTCGTGTAGAGATGGGTATGCAGCTGGGCTTGTGCTTGCTGTTGAGCCCATAAATCTTGACTAGTCAGATTCGGTGTGGTCTGAGGTATGTAAGGAGGATTGTTATCGTAGGAGCCATTTGAAGGCCTCCTATTCCCATTTCGATTGCTATGTCGTCCACCACGTCCTCCTCTCCCACTCCTATTATTCGATGGAGGGTGGGCAGGGGTCAAAGTCAGTTTCTTCGCTGTGGGTGCCTTTTCATAAACGCGTTCCTCTTCCTTGGGAAACTCGTACTTTTCGCAGCATTCATCAAGCTTTCCTTCCGAAATCAAGTCGAACGCCCGTCTCAGTTCCAAGTGTAGTCCGCGAAAGGAAAAGTCATCTGCCGTATTTCCCAGATTCCGGCCCGTATTAAAGGGCTCCTCCACGCACAGCATGTTGTTTGTTGCTACGTGCCATTTCTTGTCGACTTTGGACACCTGCTTCCCACTCCGCACTGATATAACAAGCTTGTCGTAATCAAATTCGTGGCCATAAAATCGAAAAAACTGAAAGAGGAGCTCCCCAATCGTCGATTTATTCCTTTTCCCAAAGCCCCGTAATACACTCAGATCGTCCGCAAAGCTGTTTTCCAGTCCATCTTTTGCAGGCAGTCGCAAATGTGGGCGTTGATGTAGGGCTGGAAGGACTGGAGGATCTCGACTTTGAAGGAAGTTGATTATCATGCAGATCCAAGTATACGAACTCAGCGTATTGCCAAATGCTGACAAAGTGTTAGCAGGGTCAGAAAATATGTTGTGCTCCCACGCTTACCTGCATCATTCAACACCCTTTGCTTTGTCCAATACTTTATGACCATAGCCAGAGGTCTTACTCGCGGATCGATCTCAACATAGGTCTTAATCATTCGAGTATTTTCCAACGCCAAGGTATTGTTAACGTTCATGTCGCAATAAAGGCCCAGTTCTGGATCGAATATCTTGACAATGGGAACCTTGGCAGTGGAAACGCATATGACTTTGTCCATGCCGCCTAGCTTTGTTAGAAATGCGTGTAGACAAACCCGGGAGACTTACTCTTTTTCAGCAGATCTGCAATCATGCAAACCTCTTCCAGCTCGGTCCATGTGGTCGTAATGCATATATCAACTACAGCTCTGTTAACATACGCTCCAATTGAGCGCTAGATCATTGTACTGACCATCAGACTCGTCAGTACATAGTAAGTTCCCCGACGATCCAAATACATGCACTCGTATATCATGACCCGGCCATTTCTCATTGAACAATCGTTCCAGTTTAGCAACCAGTCTTACCCGCTTGTCCTCGCTTTCTGGAGTCGGCAATAATCGATCGTAGAGTTCGCGCATGTCTGTTGATAATTTTCTCTCGTCATCCTCTGATAGTTTGCTCTTGATATCCGCTGGTTTTAGTTTTGGTAACCGCTCATCCCCGAGACTATAAGCCATCCGCCGCTTTCCATGCACCATTGCTGTTTCGTATGGGCATACCTGTTTGGGAAGAACCGGGCACTGCGATGGTAGCGTGATATTGGACTCGGAGTAGGCCGAACGAGGTGAGTGATTAGTCGTGGCGTTTGGGGATGGTTCTCTTGACTCAAACGAGAATTTTCTAGCGTGTTGATGTGGAGTGGAAGGTACGGAGCTTGAGTGTTGAGAAATAGAAGTGTTTTGATGTTGCGGGAGAGGTCGATTCGACAAATCAAATTTCTTGGGCGGCATGGTCGCGGCAGTCTCCTTCTCTGTTATGGGCGCGCGCTCGCCGTGACTTGATTTGCGTGCGTCTTTATTCCCATGACCTCCCCGAGCAGATCTATTATTATTCTTCCGATCCGTATTGCCGCCACTTGAGCCGGATCGTTGTCCAGGCACAGCCTGAATGTGTGGTGCGGAGAGCAGAGGGGGAAGCGGCGAGG
Organism: Chlorencoelia australis; assembly: GCA_003988815.1. NCBI lineage: Eukaryota > Fungi > Ascomycota > Leotiomycetes > Helotiales > Cenangiaceae > Chlorencoelia > Chlorencoelia australis. The sequence goes on along the minus strand of QYAN01000071.1, from coordinate 113,705 downwards.
ACTGGAGTCGGGTTGTTCTACCAGCGGTCAGAAGTCGATTGTAGTGTGCTAACTGTTGTTGGTGAAAGGAAGGTTGTTGTGGAAGGAGAAGAAGCTGTTCTGGGGGAAGCCGAGGACTAGCAAGACTCGACGGAGAGCTGCTGGATAGTGTTACAGGACCCGCGAGGGTGTTGCGCCGCACAAGTCGCGACCACTGTTCCGACTGATAATGATGCTGAGAATTACCAGTAGAAGGCTGGCCCTCCATTCAACTGCAGGTCGTGGGACTGGAAGAGGTTGGCTGTCGTGGACAATTTCGAAGACGGTGAGATGTGGTTTAAAGAACGACGATGAATCACAGACAGCTAGCTCCTGGCAATCAGAGACCCCTCGTCCCACTCGGCGAAACAAAGACGAGTATCGACGGTGGAAAAATCGTCGAGTGATAATGGCTGCGATGCTTCTGAAGATTTACCCCCTTCCCTCCTTAAGGACAAAACGAGAGGGTCTGAAGCGGGATTTGCCTTGGGAATCCGGCGTTAGTGCAGTTGCAGATTGGATTGGAGGGACTTCTACGAGTCTTTGGGTAAGCACATTAACCTGCACTTTTGACAATCTGGCTGGGCTGAAGATGGGCGAGGGCGAGGGCGAGGAAGAGAAAGAGGGTGAGGAAAGGGGAATTCTTTGTTTGGAAGTACCACAGTACCACCTGCACTATTCAAGAAGAGACGTGAATAAGGCAAGAGTAACAAGGTATAAAGTGAGTTGCGGCCTGAGTACATATCATCAAAGCAAGGCACGACTGGTCGGCAGGAGCAACCCGCGGAATCAGCTGGGTACTTTATTGTTCTGAATTGGAAAAGAAGGATTTGATATTTTTAATCTTTTCTTCTAATATGATCAATCCATCTATTTCTACTGCGCCGCCGTAACGGTGAATGGAAAAATAGTAAGGCGAATTTCTGTTTTTCCTTCTATCAATCACATACACACCTTCCGATTCTCCCCTTAAAGTGCCTGCATAAAGAGCGCGCTTCTTTGTGTAAGGTGGGCAAGGCATCTTCATCTCATTACAGGTATTTCTGATTGAAATTAACTACGCCGAGTGTGACTGTGTGACGAGTAGGCTCAAAAGGATCCATCCAGCCAATTTACCAGGAACAAAGAAGCTTCACTCCCGAGCCACATGTACAAGAATCTGTCTCGCTGGTCTTCAGCTCAAATCCCCCCGCTTCCATTGTCGAGTGAGCATCACGCTGGTTATTATACGACCGATCAGTCTGACACGAGCACAGGCAGCTGGAGACAATAAGCCACCAAGGGGATGGAATCCGGGAATCGAGATACAACGGGCTATGAGAATATCCTATATTTAAGACGACGTCTTCACATTCATCCGCGCCACTTACCTATCCTATATACCTCATTTCTAATTTCAATTTCCCTCCTGAGGCGAAAGAGTTTCGTACTTAGGCAAGTTTCCGTGAGCAATATCGACATTCCTTACTAAAGGCTACTAACCCATTATGACCTTCCCTTTTGCCCCTGAGACCGAACGGTTAGCTTCACATTGAATTCGATCGCTTGTGCCTGGCCGAGATTGAAATGGTGCCCGTGTTCTTTGTTGGGATGGTCGGATCGTAAGTTTTCCTCATCAAGTGCCAATGAAAGAATGAGGAGGTGGGATGCCGATGACACACGACCCAGCTTTCTTTGTCCCCTCCTCCCCTCCTCCTCCTCCTCCTCCCCCCTCAAGAAAGCTCCCGCTTCCTTAAGCCCTCCTACCTTAAATCTGGGGTTGGCTAGGCTATGTTCTTGTCTCCCCCTGGCCTGGCTTAAAGGCTTTGATCGCTACCGAAATAAGCCCTACATACTCGTATGCACACCAACGCAATTGCGCCACATCCGTTTCTTCAAACTCGATCTGGGAAATCTTGGTTGACTACTGGATTTCCCCCTGATTATATAGCTCTAAGAGGAACGGCATGAACAGAGGTGTGGTCTTTTGGCCAGTCGCAAGGTCAACTAGTCCTTGCTCATCCACGTTGACATACGTTTCGGTCCATCTAGTACAACCAGCAAACCATTACCCGCTGTCAAACAACAGGTAAAGCTGTAAAAAGCTATTACAATCTACTTATCTATCAAGCCAGTACATTCCTCAATTAGGAATCCTTTACCAAATATTCCAGCTGGATTTCGGGAAATTTCCTGTTCTCTTTCCCCTCCTAAACGAATATGCCGACCAGTAACCATGGTTAAAATCTACCAGACTTAACCTCCTTCAATCCCAAGGGACGAAGACATGGAAATATTTTAAGCCTCGCCAATTCTAGAATTCCATCCTCCTCTTACTCTCACTCCTCTTGCTCTTGCCTGTGAGACATTTCTCTCTGATATATCACATTATTTATTATCTATCGAATCTTACGTCATTCCCCATCGCCATCCTCTCACACTATCAAAATCCACCTTGGGCCTCGACCTCGCCGCCGAAAAAGAAACAATTAGGTAGCCTCGCGCCCGGCACCTTCGGAACCTTCTCCCAATGCCATCCTTCACGACTCGTTCCGGACATGACATGCAGTCTCACTTCGCTTTACAATTGCTTACATATTGACCATTGAAGCTAGGTAGGCAGCTTAGACCGTTCCGCATTCTAGCTTCAAAGAGTCAGCTAGAAGGAGTCAGAGACGTCATTCGTGTACCAGTTGAGGTCAATTCGCTACCTTTTACCAATCTATTGCCCATTTATTTCTTCCCTCCTTACCCAGTCCCTTTGTCCTCCGCCATAAAGAAAATATTCTACATCCCCAAGACAAAAACAAAAAACAAACACACCAAAAAAGACACACCGCCACTACCGACCCAAAATCCGCCCATACCTTCAATTTATAAGCCGATACCGAAAGTGCAAGGCTACCTTACCTTACCCCTCCAAATCATCTTTTCTCCGGCCATCAAATCAAATCACCAGCCCAGCATCCGGAAGACGCGGAACGCAGCAAACCACTGTGTGTTTTGTGTGTGCATACACAGCTACAAAACCTTTCGCATATCACCAATTCTTTTCTTTCCTTCCTCTTTCGAGAGAGATCATCATTTACTACAATCAACCGTAACAATGTTCTCTCTTTCCAAATCGAGGTTTGTCTTCCCTTCGTATTCCTCCCCGCACTACCCTACACCCATCCCAGCATGACTCAAAGAGCTCAGAAAACTAATATGTGAAAACCCCCAGGAGAATAACAATAGCAGTCTCCCTCTCAACCCTACTCTCCAATATCCTCTCCTCCCTCCTCTTCTCCCAACTCCCAGATGATCCATACCACCTTGCCACCAATTTCGGCTGGTATCTGCATTTCGCCAATATATTAAGTGTTTTTGGCTTATTTGGTGCTTTACGAGTATGTTCGATCTTTCCCTTTAAACATTATTTTCGAGGTTGAGGTTTTCCGGATGTTCCGTTTGGAAAGTGGAGGGGGCTCGCATCTGTAGGAGCTATGACCCTCGTATAACTTCTCAAGAGCACTTCTTTGAGCTCTGCGAAGCTAGGAATAATGGAAATGGAAGGCTAATAGATGAATTATTTAGGAACATGCCCTCTCCATAGCTCTTTTCAGCAACTACCTCCTCCTCGACACCATCCTGTGTTCCATCCCACGCTTTTTGATCCTCTCCCTCCTAAATTCATTCACCTCATCCCTCTGCACCTCCCTCTTCCCATTCTCATCCACCTCATACCCTCCAACCACCATCTCCCCACAACCATCCCACCAAGAATCCATCTCCTCCGAAAACCACTGCAGCACCCTCCTCTCCCTCTTGCAATTCTCCCTGCTCTCTGGCCTCCTTCTAACCACCCTCCTACAATTCATCGGCGCTCTCTGCGTGAGAGAATACGCCAAATCGCTCTTTATGAGAGAGATGATAGAGGATGCGCAGTTGTTGAAGGCGATGGAGAGAAGGAGTATATGTGAAGAGAGGGGACTGCCGGTTATTTTCGAGGGGGAGACGCCGACGGATGAGAAGAGTGGGTTTATTGTTTAGCTTTGCGGGGAGGGAAGGGAAGGGGGCTGTGTATGATACTCGAAACCTAACGATATCTATGGACGACAAAAAACGACAAATAACGGCAGAGAATAATCCACGATCACAAGCAGCCTCAGAGAGTAACGGATAGTTGTCTTCATCTCAGGAGTTTTCCATTTTTTCCCCGAGGGGAATAGGATAGGAGAAGGGGTATATACATACATACACACCTCAGTACAAATTGGTCGAGTAAATGCACTAGGGAACTGAATAGGATAGGACAAAGCAGGCAGGCCATATCAAGGCCAGGACAGGGACATGGTTGGACTCCATTAGGAAATGGCACGGAATGGAAGGGCGTTCTTGCAAAGGGACTTGATATGCGATTGGCATTGGATTGGGCATTGGATTAGGCATCAAGGAGTTAAAGGGGGTTTGGAAATACCAACTCTATCGAGACTTAAATTTTGAATTTTGAAATCTAAAATACGTCTTTTTTTCTCTAGGAAATTGATGAATATGTGGATAACGCAATTTTTAGTGAACGGGGAAAGGGAAGAAGGGATAAAAAGTAAGTGAAGAGAGAGAGAGATAAAGATCCAAAAAAGAAGAAGAAAAACTCCATTCTTAAACCTCTTTGTGTAGTCACGTAGGTGATGTATAAAATATCAGCAAAGAGAGAGGTGGAAAGGGTTGAAAAGATAAAATGGCAAGATATAATTAATCTTTCTTAGCTAGGTCTAGTCGTCTATCTCACCTCTTCTCAAACATCGAGGATCTTTCGGAGCCCTCCCTTCCACCTCAATAAAAAAAATCATTTTCTTTTGTTCCTTTCCTTTGCAATAATTCGTCGTCGTCTTCGTCTTCCGCGGGAGAAACTTAAACAAGTCGAACGGGTATCTGTGGTGTTGGGCTTTTCAACGGCGTCTCGGGAAGGATTTTATCGGTGTGTCTGTTGAAGGAGGGTTAGTTCTGAGAGGAAAGGGGAGAATATAGGGGATGTAGGTAAGGTGTGAAGTTCTTATGTTGAAAGAGAAGTGGGGATTTGAGAGGGGGGAAAGAAGGAAGGAGGAAGATAGATTGATGAATGATGAATGATGAATGATGATTGATGGTTGATGGTTGATGGTTGATGGGAGGTGGATTAGCTAGCATAAGTTGGATGAATAGATGAGATGGAAGGAGGGGATATTTCGTAGGAGCAGAGTAAATGAGAAAGAAAAGAAGGGAGGGACACCCTGAATAGGTGAAGGATCATCAGTCTATCTGGCTATGGTATTTGTTCGCTGGATGGTATAGAGTATAAAACGATGGAAGAGAAGCAAGGAGGATGATAAAACTTGGCAAAAAAGGAACTTATGAACACTAATACAAACATTTATCCAAAAGACTATTTTCATTCTAGATAGATAGATGAGTAGCTCTTGGCCACCCTCCTCAGGTGTCGAAAAATATCGGTACTAGAGCTTGGAAGGAATAAGGACGAAGAGACAGAAGGTATGCTTTTGGGAGGGAGGCAGACTTTCGTCTTCGTCGTTTATGAAATATTTAAGATGCAATAACGATTGGCTGTCTGAAGGAAAACAATCTAGAAAGAAAGATGTAGAAACTAAGGTATAAGCAGGTTTTGAAGAATAAAGAATAGTATGAGTTTTCACATGCAACTACCTAGCCAACTGCGAGACAGCCGTAATACCAATGAACTTATGGTTGGAAAGAGGGAGAACAGGATAGGAAGGACCTTCCTAATATAGGCCATGAGACTTTTCGGGTTTTTGTGGATCCTGTGTATGTAGAACGAATGAGGGGAACGGGTTCGGAGGTGTATTGACATTGGTAATAAGAAGCCGCGAGCAAAGAAGCTGAGCGTCTCGTGGTTTATTGGACAGTAGCTTTATGGATGAAAGATAATGGGAACGAAATATGTGGTGTGGTGTAAGGGGAATAATGAGGATATAAAATACCGTATTTTGACCTAGGGGAAATCACAGTCCAATGACAAGTACTCCTCCACCATGTATTCTTAGAAAGGCAAGGCACCGCCAAGATTTAACTTGGGCCTGAATGCACATGCATAAGCGCTCCCTTCATTCTTCTTAGAAAATACATGGTGCTCCCATAATGGCCGGACGGAGTAACCTGCTCGGTGAAGAAGTGGAATGTCCAGAAACCTCCAGGTCGATCTGTATGTAGGCACACTGAGAAATAAGAGAGAATCTGACATATCGTGATTTTGTTCTGGATGGCCGGGCCAGATACATCGTGTCAATAGGAGTGAGTAAGCAAGTAACGAAGGGCGGGGTTAAAGAAAAATCGAAAGGGAAAAGTGAGTTGGCTGCATGGGGAAATATTGTGCAGCATGCATGCATGCAAGCCGTATGCAGTGTGCAGCTAGGTTGGAAAATACGGCATTCCCGGATTTCATAGTTCTCTATTTCCCATTCCTCCAATTCCTCCATCCTCTCGAGCCCATCCATCATTTCTGTTAGCCTCAACAAAGAGGCCTTCAAATGACTGGTTTGGGATGAATGGGGGGAGATTAGAAAAAGATTGAAATGAGAGAGAGTCAAAGGGCCCTTTCAAGCTCGAAGAGTATGACTCGCCGACCCAAAATGGCCCTCTTGTTCTAGAAGCTTTCCCAATCCCCTCTAGCCTTATTACATGAAGATCGACAAGGATACTCAGAAGAAGAGAAGAAAAATAATTGTTGGATGAAATAAACATTGCTGATCCGAGTATCAAATTTCTGAGCGTAGCGTGCCCAACCACACATATGGGATGGGAATTTTAGTGCCTTTGGAAGAGCGAAGGGAAAGCTGGGAAAAGGAATTGTGATGTGTGTCTTTTTGATTTTGATTTGATTTTTTGATTTTTTGATTTTTTGGGCAGGACGATAACGGCGACGGATGGGGAAATGAAGAGTCGATTTAACGCTTAGATGGAGAAAAGGGCGAAGACTCGGTATATCTCGGAGAAAATCTCGTGAAGGTCTAATTGCCCCTCCAGGGCAATCGTCAGGGGAAGCAATTCCGCACCATTCAGAGGAAACGCGCGAAATGCGGCGCGATCCTTGTATTCGTTTCTGCATCGAGAAGGTATGTTTTTTGGCTTGGAGGATATAAGAATGGGAATGGGAACGGGAATGGGAGGGACGGGAATGGGAGGGACTTGAACGGAATAGGAGCTTGATGGGAGGATGAAGATGAGGAGTTGGATGCGTTCTTTTATGCGCACACGCACTGTGGTCCTGGGAATAGATGCATGGAGAGGGAGTGCGTGGGTGAGTGGGTATTGTGGGGGGAAGTGTTGAGATAATGAGGTTGCAAGAGGTTGAGGACTCGGTAATGTGGAGGGCATTTAAAGATTGGGCGGGTGTGTCGGCATCAATGAATGGCCATGGCTGTTACTAGATCGGGAACACATTTGAGGCTCTTGATAAGAAGGGCTTTTGCTATAATTATGATGATTTGATTGTTTTGTCAATCTGATGCAGACCTGTCGTTGATCATGCATTTGTCAGCCTTATGAGATGCTTTTGAGGATTTTTTTCCTGTAACCCAGAGGGTAGGCCATAAAAATGGAAATATGAGATACAAAGGAAATGAGACGACCCGGCGATGAAGAATGCCCGCACAGTTCAGGTGATAGGATGAGTTGAAGAATATGCATTTTAGGACATAAAATAAGATTCTGCACTTTACACCCCCTTCTCTTTATAAATACATATATATATCATCCTCTCTTCTCACCTCATTACGCCACGAACGTCTTATTGTTCCTCCTCTCTGACAGCCAACACCTAGTAGAAACCCACCAAATCCCCTTTTCTCTCTCTCTCTCTCTCTCTCTCCCCACAAGTACAGCTTGATGTTGAAGACCGCGGGATCAAATTAGTTGAAACTCGGCTCACCTCATTCTGCACGCAAAATTCAACATCAAGCAACCCACGCACCAGCCCATCCATCATTCGCTTGCCGGATCGCAACCCAGCCAATCTCGTCGTCTCCTTCTTCTCTAACTCCTATCCTACACTTTTACTCGAACTACTCCCTCCACCATCACCACCCTTTCACCCACCCATACCATACCCAATCCTACTTTCTTCCCTCTCCTTTCTCCTACTCTGCTCCTGCTCTGCTTCTTCCCCCCCACCTCCCCCATCGACCTATCCTCAATACCTCCCCCCTCCCATTGATCCACGTCGACCAGATACGCTTCGCCGTTTGTCGTCGTTTGAGTCGAGGGCCGTTCCTTTCTCTGTAGCCACTCTGTTCAAATCTTTCCTGGATTTCGTTTGGTGAGTGCACATGAGACACAAAATTTCCTGGCTGGCTGTCCATGCCGCTTCCGCCATCATGACAATTTTCTTCGCCCTCGGCTACACCAAAAATTATTAATCTCTCTGCCTCTTCGCGCGCCTTCCTCCCCAAAAATGCCTCTCTCTCAATGCTTCGAATCTCTGCTAATACGGTTATTGCATGCAGAATCCTCTTTGCGACCTCGTCGTATACATTCCTTTTTGCCAACTCGACCATACAACTGCGGGCTTCAGTTTTCGAAGCATCTCTGATCCGGAAAAAAAAAAAATGTCTTATTATGATAATCAACAATGGACTGCCGCTGCTGGCCAACCTTCATGGGAACAACAAGCTCCACCAACTCGTTCTGGTACGTGAGGCATTGATGATTTCATCGCTTGGGACGGTGGATTGACATGTGTGACAGGTGCCAGCTCAGCCGTTCCGCGCGAGGACTCAACCGCTTTCCAGCAACAATTAGAGGGTACGTGAAAAGGAGAGAAATACATGAGAGTCGAGGCCTTTGGATGTTGTATGTGGCATGGCGCGGATTTTTCTTCTGCCATTCTCACAGAGAGGCCTGCAAAAATCGTGGCGTTTGGCAATTTAGCCACCAGATGCACCATGCGACATAGACAATTACCTCGATTCGATCAATTTGGGGACAATGGAGCTGATATATTTCATCTAGAGGTCGATCGTGCCATTGACAATCTGGTTAAAAGCGGAAAGATGGGATTCAATATGCCTGGTCGTCGCGATTCTGTGCCAATGGCTGGGGCGGCAAGACCGTTCCCTGAGCAATTCGGTATGCCACATTTTACACCATGGAGAAAACTCTTCTAATTTCTCTTCAGATCCTCGCATGGCCGGCGGTCCCCCACGTCACCACTCGGTCAGCGACTTTAGCGACAATCGTTCATTCTCGGGGTCAAATCTACAAAACTTCTATGCCAGTCAGCGACACCAACCATCGCGTGGGGCAAATGAAGCCGAACAGGTGATGCAGGCAAAGAGGAGAATGGCGGCCCAGCGTGAGAGAGAGCTGCGCAATTATCACCAGGAGCAACAGTATAATCGAAGTAGGCCACCCTCTTCCGCTGTATAACACAAAACTTCATTTGTCTCTACCCTGTTCCTAGCGGTTCATACCATTCAAACCTTTGTACATGTTCTTGCTTCCGATGCTGCTTTGTGTGATCTGATTCTTCATATTCTATCCCTCTGGGCCCCTTTGAATATCCACATTTACTGACTAGAATAAGGCGTCACAGCTGAGACTTCTACTGGTACAATGAGCCCAAGCAGCGGGATGAGCGAGGAAGAACGTCGCGAGCTGATTGCTCGTCAAAGAAATGCTCTGTATGGAGAAGGTGCCGCTTACCCAGAAAACGGCGGATTTGATGACAACGGAACCCCGCGCCCAGGATCAGGTCCCCATTCCGCGACTGGGATCCGTGGACATTCCCCCCTTACTTTCGATCACTTCAATGCTCAGAACAACCAAGGTGAAGCTTCAATCCAACCGACTCCCATTGAGCCCCAGTCAGCTACTGCTGGTCCGGGACAGCAACGTTCCCGTGCTAATAGCACCTCGTCGCCATCCTCAAACCCAACCAGCAGCTTCAGCCTTTTCGAGTCCGCTGCTCAACAATCCAGTCGAACCTCAACCTCCTCTCCAGGTGGTTCCCCTCCCCGCCAAGGTAAACCTCCCACCAGCTCTGGCGTGGCACCCATCGGCACCCGCCCCTCCGTTCAAGCCCCGAATCCTGCATTGAACAAGCGCTCCACTACTCCTCTCCCCTCCCCATTAAGCTACGGGTTCGCAGCCAACGAAGACCCCACAGAGAAGAAGAATGACGCTCGTACCACTTCTGCCTCATCAAACCCAAACCCTCAACAGGCTCAACAAGAAGTTGGTCTAGGATGGGGATCCAAGAGCGGTGTCTGGGGTAAGAACCTCGGTGTACAGGCCTCTGTATGGGGTTAGATGCATATTTAATACTTCCAATCGAATCTCCATTTGATGGCGCAGCGATGGAAAATCAAACACTCGGCGGCACCACATAAGGACGGATTACAAAACAGAGCTTCAACATTTCTCAGGAACGGCATGGCAGGCGCGCGTGGGGTTTCAACTTTTTCTCGATAACGGGATGGAATAGGACGGCGGTAGCAACTCTCCTCTCTAGTTACGTATATTCTCGGCCTCCGCACTTCGGCCTCAGGAGTTTTTCAACAACCGTCCTTTTTATCGAACTTTTTTCTTTTTGTTTGTTGTTGGTGTTGGAGGGTGTAGGTAAAGGGAGCGGCGGTGCTAAATACGTACATGCAATTCTTTTGCTGGGCATTTATGGTTGGGCTGGCGATGGCGAAGAGTTTTAATGCAGGACTTTTTCTCGTTTTCTGTTTTGCTATCCTTCTTTCTCGTCTCATTCATCTCAAACATCTGTCGATGTCAAAGGTGATAGAACGAGGAAAGAAAAGAAATAAACGGTGGAGGAATCAAAAAGCTTTTTGTTTTCGTTTTCAAATTTGGTAGTTATGGAGGAAAGGGAAATAAGGCAGGACTTAGCATAAGCCAGGCGTGTGCGTCGTTTTCGTCGTTTCTGCTTGTTTGCTGGCTTGGGTTGCAAGGGAAAGGGATGGAAAGGAAAGGAGCTTTGTTTAATTGGGATGGCTTGGCTTGCTTCGTTCGGTTTGATTTTGCTTGCGTTAAGGTTTTGCGAAAGGGGGGAGAGTGGTGGAAGTGTAATTACGGAGGAAGATAGGACGGGAATGAGGGGTGCGGCACTATGGGGGCTTTGCAGCGGGATGGCACGGGTTAGGTAGAGGAACTTCAGACAATGGGTAATACAGTTTGCTTGTGGAGTTATCTTCCATCCTCCTGTGGAGAAGTGTGTTCTGGTGATGCAATGTGAGAAGGTGGATAGGGAAGGCAAGTGGAGCCTTCATGACCCCTTCTTTCTCCCACTGTGTATTGCCTATGGCGGTACATATTGTTGTCTCGGCAGCGGAGAGCCTTCGGTACCAATTTATACGCCAATAGGGACGAAGTCCCTGGAGGATGAGACCACTCTCCACTCAAATCTTCTACTGACTACAAAGAGACCACTTATATCAAAATTCATCCATCTTCTCCATCGCCATCAATACCATCATCGATTCTCTGTTTAGAGTGGTGAGGAAGTCCTGAGTATGTGGAGGGACCGGACGGACGGACGGCCTGTTAGCCCACAAAAGCATATCCTTCGACCCTTCTTTCGGCCCATGAACATTTATCATAACTTCACCTAGATCTGTCAGACAAGCCGATTATTATCTTGAGAGCCATCGGCAGTTCAGACGAGTCATTCCACCCCCAGCGGGCTTTACTCGCGTGACTAGAGGATAAATATCCAGCTCAAGCCTAAAGTCACAGTGCGTAGCTGCCCATCTTCCTTCACTTTGTTATATTAGAATCTTTCACGTCTTTTTTTTTCTAAATAATCTTACGTTGGATAGATAAATGAATGCCAAGCGGCGAAAGCATCCAGGCTATATATATGTGTAGTCTTGGCCGCAGAAAATAGTCTTGTTCTTCCTGTCATCTGAGCTATTTGTCCTTGGCATTTACTCTCAACAATAGTCTGCTGCAATATCATCTTTTCTCAGAATTGTTTTCACATTTTTCAATGCTTACTTGAGCAAAATCCAATATATCGATGTGTCATGTACCAGCAGTCTCCTCTCCCACTTTCGAATGTTCACCTTTTTGTGGCGCAACCCTTCTTCCAACCCTGTGGCGCATTCTTCATGTTGGATTATGCTTAACGCTAATTTGAAGTTATCTACCAACCAACCCATCCCTTCCGAGCAGCATGCCAATGATGGCTGGGCCTTCTGGCCAAGTTCCTTCTTCCGAGCTGTCAAGCCGGATCCAACTTGGTCGTCCCCTTCCATAGGTTGACAGGTCTGTCTTGAACGGTCTGTCTTCCTGAAGGAGCTTTTTGTTGATGGATGGATGGATGCTTAACGGCTATATTGTAATCGAATGTATTGCTTCAGCATGTGAGGATGGATGGATGACTTTGCGCGCGCGTGCAATTTGGAACTGGCAGATATAAGATCCATACACCTCCATGAAGATATTTTCAAAAGCCATTGAACTTCATTCCTAAAATCGGTCTCCCTAAAAACACATTCTGTCGAAGGCACCTGAAATCACTGATATATAAGATGAAGTTCCTTTTGCTTCTATTGCTGTTGTATTTTGCAAATGCAGCTCCTCCTAGGGATACATTTGAAGAGCTTATCCCTCGAAAAGCTCATCATCATAAATCAGATCGCATCAACCTTGCAAGTAGTCTAGCAACAATTATGTCTCCATCTTCAACGACAGTTGCAAGTATACCGGCGAGTACATCAACAGTAGCAGCCAGCGTACGAACAACAATCAGCTCGTCCGGGACTAACTTAACAGCATCAAGTCAATCAAACCAGCCTCGTCTAGTCATGTATTGCCAAACCTTTCATAATGAGAATAACAGTTCAAACCTCTCTCTGTTACCACTAGGATCCGGTGAAAGTCGAGCCACTCATGCCATCATCAGCTCTTTGCATCTACAAGCAACAGCTGGTGATATCAACCTAAACGACTACCCGCCAACCAACTCTACTTTTGATGCCGTCTGGGCGGATGCTAAGAGTCTCCAATCGCTTGGAGTGAAAGTTATGGCGATGATGGGAGGAGCAGGAGCGGGCAGCTATGCTCGTTTATCAGGAACTGACGCCGAGGTATATTCTCACACCTCTATTCCACGCATCTCCTAACCAAGAGATATCTAGTTCCAATCATACTACGTCCCCCTAAGAGACAACGTCATCAAAGCCTACAACCTTGACGGTTTAGACCTTGACATCGAAGAGCCCTTCACCATTCCCTTCGCACTACGACTCATAAACGCGCTCCGAACCGACATGGGCCCCGACTTCATCATCACCATGGCTCCCGTCGCCAGCGCGCTTGAGACCGGAAACCTCTGTCCCTTCAGCGGCATGAACTACACCGATCTGGATTCCCAAGCCGTCGACCCCAACGGAAATAAACTTATCTCCTGGTACAACACACAATTCTACAGTGGTTTCGGCTCTTCCGACTCGCCGACTACTTACACGACGATTATGAATTCTGACGGTAATTGGAATGCTTCTCGCATTGTTATGGGTGTTCTGGATAGCAGTGATGGCGGAAGTGGATTTGTGGCGATTAGTGTGATTCAAGCTACCATTCAAGCTTTGAAAATTTTATATCCGGCTTTCGGGGGTGTGTTTGGATGGGAGTATTTCGATGCGGGGAATACGGATGGTGATCAGCAACCGTATCAGTGGGTGGCGGCAATTAGGGAGGCGTTGTATGGGTTGAGTGCTAGTAAGAAGGGGAGAATGATGATGGGGAAGAGAAGGAGCAGATGAACTAATGTTCAGATGAGTAGGTGATTCTTTGGCTAGTGTAGAGGGTTTAAATGAGGTAAGCTCCACCCCTAAAAAGGAGAAGGAGAAGGGAAGAATACCATCTTTGACTAGCTAATCATGTTAATTGTTATATTAGGGACTCATAGCAATCTTATTGGCCTTACTACCCGATACACTGGGAGTCATGGCGACAACTTCGAATCTATCCGCGGCATATCATACTTTCTGCGATTTCTCGCGGTGCCGATTTGATCATGTTTTGACTAGGGATAGAGTCTAGAAGTGTTTGATTTTCATTGTAATTATTGGTTCAATATATATATATAACTCAATCAAAAGCTCGTTTCAAATAAGGGGGCTACCTCGAAGCACCAACACGTGAACAAATATGCACTTGACCTACTAAATGACGTACTGTACAATATCTACCACTTCCCAAAATTTCCATCTCTCACTTGTCTCTACCCCAAATCAACCAACAAAATGTCGCCATCCAGAGGCTCCTCTTCCATATCTACCTCCAACATCTCCACCCCCGGCTTCAAATCCTCTTCTGAGGAAGCACTTCCCACTCCAACTGAAACAACCGCCAATCTCCAATCCTCCCGCGCACACTCGCCTCCCTATCCCAAAACCTACACTACCTACCTCTTCTCGCCCTCCTTCGCCCTCTTCACCCCGCCCAGTCCCAGTCCATCTACGAACCCGTGCTCTTCTGCGTTCTCTGCATTATCTCGGGCGTTTTATTTTCTGGCGCTTGGTTCGCTACGCCAAGTTTGCTGTTATTGGGAGTTTGGTGACGGCTGTTGGGCCAACGGCTTTGGGGGGTAGGGTGGATAGTGGCGCCGTCGGGTGTTATGGCTAGTGTGGGACTGGGATTGCTTTGGGCGGTTGGGAAATGGGGATTTCGAGAGGCGAGGTGAAGGAGAAGATTGGTGTGAATGTGGAGAGGGGGTTGGAGGAGGGGAGGGATGGGATTTTGAAGGATGGAGCTTATGGTGGTGAGATGGGAGAGGGGGCGGTGCCTTGGTAAAGTGAGTGAGCGAGCGAGCGAGTAAGGGGAAGGGAAAGAAATGTTAGTATGGGTATCATTATTTACTTTTTGAGTCTCTTGCCATATGAGCGAACGATCAGCCGTCCTTCATACTCTCATCCAGACTTCTTCTCTCGAGCTTTTGCGATTCTTCCTCATACTCTTCATCCTTTTCTTCCCAATTCCACTCATCCCCAGCCTGCCTCCCAATACCCAATAACCCACAATCATCTGATCCCCATTTCTGCACATACACTGTCCTCCCCAAATCCATCATCATGTCCAATCCCCTCTGAAAACCCTCCGGATCCCTATAATACGGCTCCCCTTTCCCTCCCATCTGCCGACTCTGCCACGTATTCCTATTCGGCCTTCCATATGTTTTTCTCCAAGTCATCTTCTTTGCTAGTTCGAGTAATTCATGATAAGCAGTTGAATTCGGTGTATCATCAATCCATTCTTCGTGAGTCCAGTCTCCAACCTGCTTAATCCTTTCATGCTCCACATCTTTTTGTAACCCTTCGTCCTCTCTCTCCTATAAGTCAGAATCTCAGAGTCAGTATCGCCATACTAGGAAGGAGAAGGAGGAGAATGTCTCAGCAGCCATGAAGCATTTTAACTCCTCAATACCTAACATTTTCTAAGACATTTACCTCCTCCCGAAGCTACCAAAAGGGGGAAAGCTCTCCGAGAATCTGAGTTACTTACAACCACTTTCCCTTCCTCTTCCCCCTCCTTTCCACCTTCTTGAGACTCCATCGCCTTCAATACCTCCATCTCTTCCCTCTCTTCCTCCTCCACCTGGTTACAACTCGCCTGCCCCCTAAATTTCTTCCTATACAGCACTAGTAAATTATCCAACGAATCAGCTACATCAAAGATTCCCATTCCTCCGCCTTCACCCTCCCTCTCATATCTTTGTCTCTCTTCCCCCCCCCACCATAATCGTTCCCATCCTTGCATTCCGGCGCGGTCGTAAAAATCGCAATCAGTTGAGTAAAAGGGGATTTGGACATCGAATCCACCGATTTCTTCATATGCTTGCACATTAACGAGTGTTAGGTAGTCGTAGTTGAAGAAGAGGACTGCCCATTTCTTTCCCCCTTCTGAGTTTGAAGAGGAGAGAGAAGAAGACGAAGAAGAAGTAACATTCCTCAATCCCTCCACAGCCTCCATATAAATAGTTTTATACTCCCCCTTCCTCTCAGCATCAAAGGTCTCCTCCCTCGAGATAGCAAGAATATCCATATGACCCCAGAAATACCATTTCCACTCCCTCCTTATCGCCTCGAACAACATGAAATTCTGGACTTGGGCGAAAGTCAATAGGGTCGGAGCCACAATCACATTCACGCCCAAAACTTGTATTAGTTGTGTATGGTTTAGGAAGAAAGGGTTTTGGAAGGAAAGGAGATTGTGCGAATTGGAATGCATGACGCCTGTGTTTTCGATCACGTAGATGTCCGAAGCAGGCCATCCGGATGTTATATAGGATATTAGGGTTTGCAGCAGGAGTGGATAGTTTCGCGTGAATGCTATGAGGAGAGGCGTGGATTCGGGGATGTGTTGAGAGGGGGGAACGTTCCAAGCTGGGATGGGGGGTGGAGAGGAGAGGTGGGAGAGGAGGGGAAAATTGTCGAGGATGGGATTAGGTTTGGGTGTGGGTGTGGGTTCGGGTTTAGGTGGTTGTTCTTGCGGAGCTTGTTGTTGATCGTCATTGTGAATCTCGTGAATTCTCCAGTCGCTGCGGTGCGATCGATAGAAATAAGTGGCAGGATAGAGGATGAAGAGGAATAAGGTGATGAGGAGAAGGGGTTTGGGACGCACATGCGCCAGCGGGATCTTGGGTGACATCAGATATCGGAGAAAAACCGAGAATTGGGATCCATAAGGCGTGCCAAGAGATATATATGGACACGCAGCATTATTGTCACCAGAAAGAAAGAAATAGGAGGTCCGTAAAGGTCTATTGAAAATGAGGAAGGAAGAATGAAAGACCAATCAAGAAACTCGTAAGCACTCTTGCAATTGACCACTCATAGGAGCCGATTTGAACATGCCAACTGCATACACGAATGAATAATGCTACCGGATACACCCCTGATTAGCTCCGGGTTGCCTCTTTGGGATGGGGGATTTAGGCTGCACTTACTCCAAATGAAAGTGGTGGCGTTTTGTTTTCTAAGTTACTATCAGTAATTGTTATTGGAATCTTCCTTTTAGAGCTAAGTGTACAAGTTTGTAATTCCTTTGTTATAAATTAGGACATGATGCAGTTTTAGTAGGGCTAAACAAGCTTTCTACCCTGCTGTCGATCCCGCTATCACACCTATCACTGCATAGAAAGTCTTATCCCCGACCTAAAACTCATCCTCCTTGAACTTTTTTGCAGCTGTCCTTATAATCCCAAAAAATTCTCAAGAAGAATAAATTTGGATAGCTACTTTCCACAGTCAGCCTACTACTATAAGGCTAAACTACACCACTTAGAGTAAAGGGGTAGAAAAATGCCCTCGATATTCAAATATGTGAAGTGTGGGTCTGAAGTGGTGTAAATAGCACGTGCAAATAGCATATGTAAAAGGAAGACTATTGAAGCGCTATCAGAAAGCTATTGGAGTTTAAACTGACTCATGGCTTTAAGCCATAGTCCCCTACAGGGGGATCCCATATTCTAACAAAATTTCCTTCAAGGATAGCGGCAAAGGGAATACTGTTGGGGGCAATATAAACACGCTCACTCTTTCGTTTTGATATCGACATGGGAGTGCTACTTAGCATCTTAAGGATAAGAAATCTTCAATTCAGATCCAAATGGATCAGATCAAAAAATAATTCCATGTCCCCTAATACACACCCTAAATTCATGCAATACCCCTCAATAAACTTTGACACCCCTCCACCAAATTCGGAATATCATCAGCTGTATTACTAGCCCTCCCCCATCTAACTACACCCATCTCATCCGTCGCCCACGCGCCCCCAACCTGCCACCGGTTCCCACTAGGATCGACTTCTCTGCCCCAAAGCCCCTCTTCCTTGCCCAATTTACGCTGTGCAACCTGCGTCCACGGATTCAGTAAATGCCAAGTCGTACTAACTCCTAATCCCCAATACGCGTATAACTCCCTATCCTCATCGATCACCACCGTCACCGACCATGCTCCCCCTATTGACTTAACCCATTTCTCAGTTGCGGAGGCGGAGGAGTGCGAGACGGCGATGAAATGTAGGGAGGGATATTTATTTGCTAGTTTCCGGGTTTCGAGGAATGTTTTTTCGGCAACTATTTCATCGTTGTCATTTTCATCAGCCCGTGGATTTTATTTGTTGTTGGGGAAGGGAGGAAAACGGAAATGACATACAGGGACAACCACAACACCTCAAGAAAACAACCACACTCGGCCGTCTATCTGTATGCGGCAAGCTCAATTTCACATCACTAGGCGCTGGACTACCTATCATCGGTGCAGCAGCAACCTCAACTATCGGCGGGGGCGGCGTAGCCCATGATTTCCAAGATTTTGGCACCTCGAGATTCGCGAATGGATTGGAGAAAGGGACGAGTTCAGATTGTGCGCCGGAGGATTTCTTTGTTGATGAAGGGGTTTGGTCGAAAGAGAGTGAGTTGGATGGTAGACCCGCTTTTCGCAGCGCTATGCGAGTGGTGAGTTTACTGAACATTTTAGCTTTTTTGCCTCTTGGCTTTTGACTTTTGGGGGGAAGAGGGTTTAAGGGTCCAATTGGGAAGCAAGGATAGGATGCGATTGGAATTATATACTTACCAGAAAGAAGGGGAGGGAGCGGTTTGTTTCGATGAAGGGGTCGGTCTCGGACGTGTTTGGAAAGTTTGAAACTGTGATGGTCGCGAATTATCACGGTGCCGATTGCTCAGGCTTTGGTGAATCTTGGCACGTAACAGCCTTGTCGCGAGGCTGCGGGTACTTCCACTTTTGCTATGATCTTCTAAGTACTAAATGGATCATGTAGTATTTTTAATTAGAGGTTTAACTTCTCTTTCAAGAACTTTCCATCATTTGAAGTCGATTGCGATAAGATTTGCTGATCTTATCAAGTGCCTTTTGCTCGGCCCGCTAGCTTAGTGGTTAAAGCAATCCACCACAACCGTCACAATAAACGAAAATAATTAGTAAGGTATTAGTAAATAAATGAAAATCGAGCCCGCACTTAAATAGTTCTCCGCAAATAAAACCACGGATGATACTCTAATAATTTAGGATTATAAGAGCTTAGATGTAGCTAAGTAATATCCTAAAAGGAATAAGTATTTAAGTAATGTGGTGATTTATAGGAATTAGTTGAAGTTGTCCTGAGGTTTACTCTAAACATGCCTACAAGCGAGAACGTCCGCCAGCAATACGGCCTCGGAACTATAGTTGTTCCGGTATTACTAAGCACCCGTTATCGCATTGATAAGGGACTTTAAAATCGAGAATATTCTAAATAATATATTCTTTGTGTGCGAGCGAAGCGAGCCAAAAATCTAGTTATTATATAGCTAGAAACGCAGTTAGATTTCATTAATAATAATAGTTGCTAAGAAAATAAGTGCAAAGTTAGAAATATAAGGTTTCTAATCTGCGCTAGTATAATCGGTGTTGAGTGAACAGTACTCTACCCAAAATCGCCCCATGCAATTGCAATCACTTAATCGCCGAACGCGAGCAAATCAAATCCGCAAGCTAAATCATCACACCGACAACACCTTTCTGAAATTTGGGCCATTAGCCTGCCGACCCTCAACCATCAACACCGCGCTTTACTCACCTATGAATCCACGATCTACACGGATTGGTAAACGTCGAGCTCCTCAGCGACCGCTGCCAGATCTATGTCAAACCCCCTTGGGTAGGCATGATTTCCTCTTTGTACGATGATTGCAGAAATGTTAATATTGGATAGTATCGCGGAGACGAAGCTCCCGAATAGGATCTTACTACGAATCTCAAAGCCTCCTCGAGAAACGACCAACTGATCCGCGGACTTCACAGCTGGTTGGACCGACCTTAGATACGCGTATATCAACTTTAGGTTCTATTGAGGTATCGCCGCCGATATCTTCAAAGCCCCAGTTTCAAGGTTAGTTGTGGTCATTATTCTCAACAAATATCATACTAATATATATATATATATAATATACTAGAATATCTTGCTCCACCACAAACCAATAACCGGCAGACTCTGAAACAGAGACCTGACAGATCTATCGAGGCCGGTGCCGAAAGACCACCAAAACGTGCCCGTCTAACGAAAGAAAATTTGAAAGTATTCGAAACAATGGGAGGACAAGGAAGAAAGTCTGCTTGGGAGAAGTCTAGTGGACGCTCGTCTTCCACAACTACAACTACCGACGAAGATTTGGGCCCACAACGCCGTCAACCGAAGTCAAAGTCATCATACTCCGGGACAAAGTCAACACAGTCAAAACAGACCACTTCCACGACCGACCCAACCTTTCCAGACATCGCTTTTCAAAATGGAATTCTAAATCCAATCTGCTCAAAACCTCCTGTAAATCTTAAATCCCGTCAAGAACGAATCGACAGAAGCCGATCGACACCCTCACCAACCGAGTCAGATTATCGACGCTTTGCCTCCGCCATCCGAAGAGCACCTAACGAAACGTCGGTGCTAGTTGAGACAGCCACCCACCTACTAAAACGTTATGATGATCCTGGGTATCAGAGATCGTACAACCAAGCCTTCACCAACTTCCCAAAGAATGTCGGGTTCAACAACGACCTTTCAGCTGCACAACCAGATATGGTTGAAGGTCTCGATATGCCTGAATTTGACCCATTTCCAGTCCGCGAACAGCTTGGTGGAGCGGCTACAGTCTATTCGGGCCCACAAGCCACAACTTTACCGCATCTCGCTGGAGAGTGGAAAGGCCCCGGGAAGGACATGATTTTGGCACAAACTCAAGCAGGATACGATGGTGCTTGTATGGTTTATGGCAGAAACGAAGCACGTTCGTTCCTGGAGAGTCCTGATCCTCCTGGACATGCATTTATTTCAACTTTCACTACCGACGGTACTACTCTTAATATTTTTGACCACTATTTATCTAAATCCCAAGATCAAGCTAAATACCATCAATTTCCTATCTGTAGCTCCTTTCTTATATCAACCTATGATGATTTCAAAAATAGCAAACGACGGCTGAGAAATCTAGAGGATAATGCCAAAGAGGCCTCGGAGAAGTTGAGGGACGAGCTAAACGAGAAGTGGTCCGCAAATCATCGATCTCCTATCTCTTCAAATGTACCTGCCAAGTCTGACACCCCATTACCACATGATTTCAATTGAAGTATCGAACCTTGAACCTACAGGGGGATAATCGATGAGAATATAAGGGTATAGATTTTCCTCTGAAGCTTGACCTGTGGGGGCGAAGGATGGGAAGGGAGGTTGATGGAAAAAAGAGCGGAAAATAGGAATTATAGCTTAATTCAAGAATTGGGGGCTCGGAAGGAGGGTTTGAGATATATCCTTCTGCTTCTTTCTCAATGACTAGTTATGTGCTAGAATTTTATAATATTTTTTTTTGAGATCCTGATTTCGCCGCCTTCCTGGCTCTCTTGTGGAGCTGAGTATAGTTGACAGTCATGATCAAACGAGACGCAAGGGTAAAAGATCGCTGAAAATACGTAAAAAGTGTGTTGATTCGTTGAGGACTCTAGAGATGGTTTCTGCGCTCAATCTGTGTATCTCTCTCACTGCCAATCCCACTGAAAGACAACCCTACCAAATCTCCTCAATTCTTAAACCCCCACGATTTCCAAGTCACACGATAACTCTATCTTCTCTTCAATACCGCTAATAGTGACCACATTTAGAGGAGCATTGTTGTAGTTCTTGAGGTATCCCGGTTGAAATTTGTTTGATTTTAACTCCCATTCTATCTGTTGCAAGAGGCGCTTTTCCCGTTCTGTCTTCTTTTTACTGCTAATATGTTCCGCAATACTGGTCAGTATGGTCTTGGAAGTTATGATATCATAATAGTTGGCAAGGTGCAAGGCAAGCTTATAACGGCACCTCTAAATCGTAAGATGCTCGGAACCAAGCTGCTTTTCAAAGCCTGATAATGTGCTGTTGAAATACTATAGAGCCATAGGATTAGAATTGTCTAAATCTAATAGTACTGCCTTTTGGAGATCGAATAACGGGATATCGCTTTCACTAAGCCCAGCATTAATAGAATTTTCAACTATACGACGAGCATTACCCCTCCGCTCTATACTGCGAAGTATGCGGGCAAGAGGTAGCGCAAGCTGTGAAATGGGATGTGTGATATTAGAAAGTATCTGGTTAATAAGGGCTGGAGGTATAATAGCTAAACCCGAGATTGCACAACTGAGGAGATTTGAGAGCCGTATCTGCAGTTTATCGGTGAAATACTTCGATATTTCTACGCTTGTATTTGGGGGCAGGATCGAAACCGAATCTTACATAAGTTGGCAACTAATAATAACAGCCTAAAATATTAGTTAGCATTAAATTATAGATATCTGGCTGCCTTTTCCTCTTACCTTCTCTAACTTTGCCTCCTTGAAGAGTTCTATAAGATCTATTTTATCCTGCATATAGGCCCTTCTTCATTTTTTGTTATTTGGCATAGACTTTCAAGTAATCGCATTACTAAGATCAATGATGATGAAATTCAAAGGATTTTGGGAGACTGTCCGTAATATATTGCTATCTTTAATGTCCCTATGACAAATTCCCGCCTTGTGAAGATCCGATAAGGCTTTTAAAATCTCCTTTTTAAGAAGATTCAACTCTTTGTTAGTTAGCTCTTCGTTAGATATGTCTTGGATATATGTAGAGAGAGAAACGCCTTTTATTCTTTTAATTGCAATTGCCTTGGGGTATAGAGCAGGAAAAGGCTTTATTATAGAAGGAGCAGATTGGAGGTTGTCTAAAGTAGGATAAGTTGGACCGTGGTATTAAGGTAAATAATCTGGAATATGCTTTAGTTTTTGGATGAGGTATTCGTATATTGCTCGCTCGTCTTTAGCATAAGTCTTCTTTGCCTTCCAAAACTATAATAATCATCAGTATAATACTTTGAATTATAATATAGGTGAAACATAAGGATAACGTACAATTTTGATTGCAACCTCTTCTCCTTTAGTTGTTGTAGCTTCGTAAACACAGCCGCGTCCTCCCTGGCCCAAGAAGGAGCCAATCTTGACAAGGGAAACCATTCTGGGTGTGTTATGACAAACGTTCACTCTCTATAAATTCATGTATAATTTTATCGTAAATATAGCCCTCAAGGAAGCGACAAAATTGATGAATATCCCGACAGTGACCTGGCTTGTAGGAAGCTACGCAGAACAATTAGACGATCACCCAAAAGCTTTTCCTGACTGGGCAGGGATCCGTGAATTGAACTTTGAGCGCAACATTGTTCCTGGGGATAGCAAGTTTGCTTCCCGTGCTTTTGATATACCAGAAGAGAGTGATAGCGATGAGGAGTCGATGGATGAGGATTCGCATTTTAATCTGTCAATGGACGATCCAAAATCCTAGGCGAAAGTGACCGATATGGATGAACCAATCCCAGATTCCCAATCTCTCGCTGCAACAAGGAATGCAAGATTGAGGATTGTTGTGCCATCAGCACCATCGCGTCTATCCTCGTCACCAATTAGCTCATCGCCGCCCAACACGGAATCTTCATTTAAGGAAGGTAGTCAACCGTAAACACATATGCGTGCGATACAACTTTGCTTTATACCATGGAGCAACTCAGGGCGCGACGAGCTTACTTTCAACTTGGCCATATGGACTATTCATATCCTTGCGGCGATTGAAAATCGAGTTGAAACAAATTATCCGCAACTTCCAGAAGACCTAAATACCTAAGATAGGCAAAAAGATGAGTTATGTGTTCGCGAATACGGCCCACTCTACTTGCTAAATACACTAAAAATCCAGATCTATTTGGCTTCTAAAAATTATAAATACTGTTTTTGATTATATTTACCTGTATTCGTAAGTGTACTACGCAAATCTGAAATACAGCTCAAGGCCGTATTTCAGGTTAATGTAAATTCAATGATTCCATTCCCAACGCCGCATAATACTAATACTAATAATGATATAATAATACCCCTAAAATTCGCTCAATATACTGCGCATGAGGCTGTTTCATTTTTCACATAAAAATATGGATCTGGCTAGTCTTACAATACAATTACAAGGCAACTACTTCGTACATCGCACGCGCTAAGTTTTAGAAAAGTAAACGTCCAGGACACACCAAGGCCTAAGACGAGAAGACCACGAAAATCAACCATATCACAAAATTTCTAAATTTAATCATCATCAGTAAGGTCATCGGTAAGGTCAATAAAACCAGCGTTTCGCTTTTCCCCGGTAACAGGACCCCGACTTCCATTAGACGTCGACAAAGCAGCCGAAGTCTTTGACATTGAGATTGGGCCAGTAGAAGTACTTGATGAAGCCGGTGTGTTGACCGGCATACCACGAATCAAATCTTGATATCGATATCCGAGCAATTCCTCCAAAGACTTGCCCCGCCAACCCTTTCAATTCCATTCTCATCGTCGCAGCTTGCTTTTGAAAGGTAGTTCTTCGCTGTCTCCAGTCCGCATCCGTTTTCGTTAGTACTAGTACATGTGGCACACCGCAACTTTTATCTGTGTCTTGCTTGATTGACGTGACCGAATGTAGACGGCTACCAAGGTGTTCGCGTTTAAGTCCCGGCACTTTGAATCTTTTCACTATCTGAGTCGGGTCTTTGAGAAATACATCGAGCTGCACACACTCGCTGCATTGTTTGCAACCTTGCGGTGCGAATTTCTACTCTGGGGTTTTGGGTGGGCTTTTGCTGAGGATGGAATGCACATAATTTTCAAGTAGACTAATGACGAAAGTTCGTACTTCTAATATAGGGATATCATTGAGATGTTCATGTAATTTTTGAGTCAGTGGACGAACAATCTTGATGGCTGATTTCCAGTTGACGTTATTGAGACTTTGAAGTTCAACGAAGTCATCGGGTACAGTCGCAAGAATATGTCGCACTTCTGCTATGCAGCCGATGTCGAGACAGGTGTTTACGAGCGTTAGAAATTCTGTGGGGAGGTCTTTAGTGTCTGTGCGGAGGACTGGAGGTGATATGTAGTTGTGGTAAGAATTTGGAACTACGCGCTCCTCTACAACGGCTACAAAACGTGGGACTTTGGTCTGTAGTATTTGGAAAGCGTTTGTGATCGTTGGCGTTCCGCCGAGTTCTTTCTGGTGTTTAAAGAGTAAGTTGAGAAATGGAGCAATAACTTCTCTGGTTGCCCGTTCCAAAAATATGGACATGAATCTAACAGGAATCAGCTTGGCACCAAGTGGAGAGAATAAAAGGATTCAAAATATGTACCTGTTGAGCAGCCATTCTTTGCCGAAAAGCTTGAGCGTCTTGAGGAGAGCACTTTCATCTCCGATGTCAAATTTAGCTTGAGATTGCAATTTCTCCTCAAGTATATTCAAGGACCATTGTCCAAAAGACGCTTTGAAATGAACATCAAGCCCAGCCTGAAAGCGCTCGAGAAAGTCCTGAAGATCTGAGAGCTTGGCAATATTCGAGCACATTGGCCCAAACCTTTGGAACAGTTAGTAAGACCCTTTAGATGTAATAGAATGAATGACGTGTGGAAATGTGGCCCGGTCTCCTCGCAAAGTCTGTACTGGGGACACTAGGACAGTAATCAACATACCAGTCCTCCCATTTTGGGACAGTCTGAGAGGCATTTGCACTGAAGCACCCGTTTATCATAGAAACAACCCCTGGACTTAACCCAATCGAGTCTTTTGCCGATGCCACACAAAATTGAGCGGCCTTAGAGAATAGCTCGTGAGCTTGGAGTTCCATTGTCCATTTCAAAATCCTTGGCATGACCTTGCGGTCTAATGAAGTATACGGGTAATAATCGTAACTGCAACTAGGTTTTTGCGATAAATATGTTTCGATGGATTTAATCGCATTTCCCTTTATAACAGGATCATCTGGGTGTTCTAGAACATCCTGACACAAGTATTCAATTAGGTTAGCTGTGGAATCCGAGTGGTGCAAGATACAAGATCTAAAGACACTTGAGACCCTCTCTTTTGGAACCAATAGGGCTACCTGAATCCGTACATCAGCTACCTCGAAGTTCAACATTTGCTAAAGAAAGAGCGAACCGTATTGTGGTATCGAGATTCTCCAGGCGTATTTTCATTCCCAGTGAATTCCTCTTCATCTTGACTATCCGTATCCCTATCAAATGGGTCTTCCAAAAGTATTTCGGCTTCTTCAATTTCCAGTGAGCTAGCGATGTCCAAACCAAAGGGCGTAATGACATGTAAAGTTGTAGATGTGTCACCGTCTTCTTCTTCATAATCCTCTACCACGCGTGTTAAGCTTCCGAAAAATAAGTAGATTCCACTCAAAGGGCAGACATCGTAGAGTAGTTTTCCTTTAGCTTTGTCTTTCTCTTTCAAATTTTCAATCGACAAACTACTCCCAGTGTATTGATGGTCAAAGATATACACAAACTTCTCATGGAATGAGAAATCCTGTCGCCATTTGAGCAAAATCTTCTGTAAATTGCGTCGACGTTCATCGCCTTGTCCGGCAGACGGAAAAGATCCTCTAGGAAGCGTAGAAATAAGATTATAAGTCAGCACGAGACGGTAGCCCGAAGTCACCGGCTTGATTTCATGTTTCACATCCGAATACCAAGCGAATGCTGAGAGGTCAAATTCAGAAGTTGTAGAGGCGTCAAAGACCTTCTTTTCGCCGGAATGGGAAAGATGTACCTCGCCCCCACAATGCTTAGACGGCAAGCAGATAACGAGCGTTCCGAACATCCCTGGAACCTTCTCCGTATCCCTATGAGCCTTAAAGAAAGCGCCCTCTTCATAAAGCAACAGCTTGTAAGGCTCGGCGCGGATTTCCGATGGACTGCCCTGAACGCCAAGAGCATCTTCCGCTTGTCCCTTCAGGACAGAGAGATATTGCACCCAAGCCGGGTTCCACAACTCGAATTTTGACGTGTCTAGCTTCTGCGTCTCTCGTGGAAAGTGGCAGTCCGATCGAGCCGATACCCTCGATATGAAGGCCTGGGTTTGTGTAGAGGCTAGTGTGGTATTGCGCTGCAAAAGAGCCGACTGCTTCCACTTCATCAAGATAATTCTGAAGTACTTCTTTGAAAGCATCTTTGTCCTCGCCCATACTCTCAAGAGAAGAATCGCTTGCAGTAAGAGAATGCATTGAAACATCGCTTTGCGGGCTGTCAGCTTGGTCAATCTCCATTTCCGAAAGGGGTGTCTTTCTAATGAGATTGGCGTTGTATGTAAGGAGAATTATTTGAGAGGAAGTGAAGAAATGGTGGAGTTGCAACGCGCTGAAGTTACGCGCTGAGCTAACCAGGGGCTTCAAATCTCACGTGCCCATCAGATGCTCCCTCTTGCGAAAACTTCATGTCTGAGTCCTTGAGTTTGAAATTAAGTTCTTTGGGTAAGAGATCAAAGTCTCTACAAAAAGTAGAATTCGAAGGTCAGGATCATACGCTGAATTAAAGCCATTGAATTTAGCAAACCATTTAGTCCTCCGAACCAAACTTGAAAATGCAGAGGGAATAAAATAGATATAAATGGAGATTTCTCTTCAAGAGTAATTAAAAAGAAAATTGCTACACATGCTAGATGAGAGCCTTCAAGGATAATTAGTTCTTACCTAACTGTATACGTCCAAGGGGAAGGTTAGACTTGCAATTTCTATTTGTCGAATAGAAATTTCAGATTTGGTTTCATACCAACTTCTATTCATCCCTGGTTGGAGAATGCTTCACAGTTTCTAGAGCATTCAAGATAAATGCTTCCAATAATCTGAGCTGCGACGAAGCCTAGAGAGGAAACTAGAGACCCTACCACCGAAGACGGCTTCGAACTTAGAATTTTCTAGTGTAGACCTTCTAATATGCTTCCGAAAGCTTTCGACTCTTTTACCAGAGCTTTCCAACATTTCCATGATTCCGGGGCACATTTTGCCTGGCTAGTTATAATATCCTTGCGTGATTTGTGTGACTTGGATAGCCAATCTAATAAGACGAGCAATAGATACGACGCTCAAGAGGTCGCCCATACCGGTATAGGCCAAATCGAAAGAACGCTGGATAGCATTCACAGCTCAATAGTTCAGATAACAAGGAATATTCAGAGCTCAATGCTTCAAATAACGAGAGAGCGGGTAGCTTGCAGTTGTCGTCAATATAAGCCAACTCGGTCTATCAGGAAGTCGATATGAGGATGGAGGGTCCCTGGTAACGCTAATGCTCAACGACGCAGTAGTATAGCCTTGCCCCGCGCAACAAATGAGAATTGCTAGGAGCCTGATGGAATGTGTTAGAGGGCGATGTATAATTAAGGGAGAAAGGAATGGAGCAGTCTAAGCGCAAGGCTCTGAGCGGCATTTCCATGGTTTTCGTGGGTACGCCACATTGGTGGTGAAAGTAGCGCTTCGTCAGTACAGCACTAAGGTAAGTAGTGGTTGTCTAGAGGGCGACATTAGTAAATTGCGTATAGCCATTAATGACCGATACTCTGATACTGTTGATTGTCGAGGAACCGGTTGAATTAGAACCTTCCACCACTGCAATTCATCCAAAACCCCCCTGTGTTCCTTCCTTATCTAGAGACTCTAGATAAATTCTAAATGCTTCAGCTATAGTAAGTAATCGAAAAAGTAATTAGATGTTAGATCTAGTTTAGGTCGAGTAGAAGTTCTCATTTGTACTGATCAATCTGAAGTTCCTTTTTTTTGCCATCCATCAATCGTATCGTTTAGAGACGTATCTCGTCCATCCTTCCCATCCATTCTCATCCCCTTAAAAACTTTAATATCTATTCCCAACGCCCAACTCCATTCATTTCCTAGCCTCCCAGTCCTCATCGTTCTCCAATCCTGTGATCTATTATCACCTCCCACCAACCCTCGCTATGTGAACTACAAAATGTCCTTCGTAAGGATTTGAAATTTTCAGGCCATTTTGCAATAATTAGCTGGAAAAGCTCCCTTCACACCCCGCAATTCTCCGTCCCACCAGTCGTCAGTGCTCTCTGTTTTCTTGACGACTTTGATTCGATCTCCCTCCCTAAAACTCAAATCTCCTGCTCCTTGGCCCTCGAATGCGTATAAAGCTACAACAAATAGACCCGAGTTTTGAAAACCTATTCTCTTCGGTGGTGGGGGCGGTGGCTTCTTCTTAACAATAGTTCCTTCATTAGATGATCTTTGGAAATAATCCGCACTAGGGCCCGCTGGAGAATGTGCGGAGTATGACGATGCGGGCGTTAGATGGGTGGAGTAATCCGGGGTTGGAGAATGCACTGAGTAAGAAGACACGGGTGTAAGCCGATCCGAATAATTTGACGGAGGCTCTGGGGATGGATCCCGAGATACCTCAGCTGGGGGTGGTGAGACCACAGGCATAGGGATGGAAGCTTGGGAGGGTATGCGCATTATCCGTGGTTCCGGATTGGGGGAGGCAGAGCTAGGTTTTGGATTGCCAGTAGAAGGACGTCGATTTGAGATACCATTACGAATGTTTAGGCCAGTCATAGACTTTCGTCCGCTGGTATCGTCTCCTAGGGACATGCTCATGTGGGCTGTTTTGCCACGAGCTATGCAGTTTATGCTTTCGACGTCCTTCTTAACCGGCTCGAATTCCCTGCTCCACTTAGCTATCACTTCTTCCATTGGCGGTGGAGGCGATTGGAATCCATTTTCTTCGCAGTAATTGTGGAGAGCGGTATAGTATTGGGCAAGGAGGGTATTTTGAATCATTATTTGAACGGCGAGAAGATGAGGAAGTATGGAGAATGCGGCAGCGATTACGGGTGGGAGGGTTTCGCGAAGGTGGTTATCTGCAACTTTGAACTCCTGTATACATGTTAGCCAGGCTAACACAGAGAAGTCTGAATAACATACTTCCGCAGCTCGAGACTGCTCTTCTTCTGCCTTTGCTAAGGCAGCATTCTCGCGATCAGAACGCTTCATCTTCTTCGAAGCACTATTGACCTTGTCTATGTACCGTTCCCAGTCAAGCCGTTTGTTTTCCCGTTTTTTGATGGTCTTCCTTATAGGTTGTAGGAATTCTTTGGCTTCAGTCGCAGGCCGCGTAACTCTCGATTCCATCATCATTACTTCTTCCAACAGCTCCTGTTTGAGCTCTGTATACACCTCCTTCAGTTTCTGGGTCCGGTCGACTTGGTACTGTGGGGTCATAGCAGGCTCGTCTCTGTGCGCATCAGACGTGCCAACTATGGGCTGATATATTTCGTCGAAGTACGATACAGTCCCCAATTGCGAATTGAGGATGGAAACCCAAGCGTCTCTCCATGATTTCGATGCCTCGATAAGCTGGATATCCGAGTTAGCAGTGGCTTGGAAATACGAGGCATAGCTTCAGGCAGCTTCTTACCTGGCCCAGCATCTTGTTGGCATCTTCATAATCGTTAAGAAGGACGGAGACTTTGGCAGAATCACCAGCGCCCCTGTTCCTGATTCTTCCAAGCTGTCTGTGCATGGAATTCATGTTGATGGATAGGGCGTATTATGTGGGATGTAAGAATTTAGGCGTGCGAGCAGATGCGCGAGACTAGCAGTTCCGTTCGAGGTTCTCGAGTTGTGGTGTGCATAGGGAGAGAGAGTTGCAAAGACTGTAAAGAGGATAGTTTGTGGTCGTAGATAGCTACTAGATTGGCGATGATCAATTGGCACAGCCTCGCCAGGATGAAAGAAAGTTGGCGTCAAAAGGACGTCAAGTGTAGAAGGATGCGCAGCATATATTATTTAGGTACTTTTTGTAATTGCGGCATAAGAGTTACCAACTGAAACAGGGTCGCGGGGTTATTCATCAGCATGTACCACGTAACAAAAAAGAGTAACATGCAGCAACTAGACTAAATCACGTAAGGCGTGAGGTTCGTTTTGGTGGCAATGTTGATGCTCTCCTTTCGTCAAAGTGGAGACTCGGAGTGTACTAGGTAAGGTAAGTATACAAAGCCTCAGACATTACGTATAGTATTACTTAGGTAAGGTTTTTGGACAGTCACGATTCGACGTGGTTCTTGCCCGCTTCTGATGCGCGTTGTTGTCGCGAAAGAATGAAATCTTCATCTCTTCTCCATCCCAGCGAATATTGTCTGTCTACCTTGTCTATCTACCTGTCTACATCTGCGATTGCGTCTGAACTTGCGAATCGATGGAAGATGATATTATGAATCATTCCAGGCAACTGAAAATACCATGGCGACGACTGTTGCCTCGTTCGGAATAGAAGTCCCCCACACACAAAATACTGCACCCGTCCTCGAGTTTCGATGCCTCTGGACTGCCGATACGCGGCGCAAACAGAAACGATGGCAGGATGGGAAACTCAAATTCCATACCTTCAACAAGCGGGTTATGGTCTACGATTCAAGATCGAATTTTGTCGGAGATACACATTGGCGAGAGAAATCTATGCTAGCGGAGGGCGAAGAGCTGGAATTAGAACGGGGCGGGATACTGGTTGAAGTTCAAGAATGTTTGGGGAAGCAGGATCAGGATCTGACGGGGTTGATTGATAAACGGGTCAAGGAGAGAGTGGAAAGAGTTGCTGCGAGAAATGCTGAGAGGTCACCTCTACAAACCCTGAATTCAGGATTTGCCCCCCAAACCATCCCGGCAGCACATCTACAGCCGAAATCTCTAAATTTGATCATTGGGGCTCCCACAGGACACTATGGTAGAGCCTTGGTATCGAATGCTTCACCATATGAACAGCGACGGCTGCCAAATGGGGGGATCCAGGGTGAGAATGAGAGTCCAAGACCTACCAAGAGATGGAAGCCAATTGAATCCCCACAAAGGGAAAATGGTTATGCTCAATCTCTTATGGGTACTGCTTTGGTATTCGCACCATCTCGACCACCCAGCGCAGCTACAATACGTCACGAGCCTCTTAAACTTAAATCTATTCAGCCACCGAAGCCGGCAATTGATTTAACCATGGACGAGGACGAAGACAACGAGAATGAGGGCCAGGTAGCTCGACGGATTAGAGAAGAGGGGCAGAGGAGATTAGCGGAAAAACTGTCAGTCAAAAACCGCATGCGAAAGCAAGATAGATCTCCACTACGTCGGACTGGTTATGCTAGCAACCTCACGGGTGCATCACTATCATTATCTCGACCAAATGTGGTAGCATTCGATGCGGCTCGAAAGCCCTTAGGTTCAATATACAGACATTCAGATAAACGCAATGGACTGACGGAGCTACCTTCTTCTAGTGGTAGTCTTGGAGAAACAGATAAAGCTCTCTCCAAGACTAACTCGCCCCAATCTAAAGTCAGACCAGCACAAAAACAGCAAATTGCAGAGGACACCTCTATACAGCCTGCAGAAAGCTCCACAGGATCTTCTAGCGACAGTCCTAAGGATAATTCTCAAGTACCCCAAGCATTGCCTAAGACTAAACTCCCAAAATCCAAAGATGGCCCAACTCGACAAATCAAGGCTGCAGCGAGAGTTTCAGAGCAACCAGAGCTTCGAGGGATTGTCACAGATCCTTCTCCTGCACTCAAGCACAGAAATAGGCAGCCACATACTGCCTTACGGATCAAGTCTCGACCGCGGAGTCAAAAGATGATGATGCTCATGGGCCGGCCTAGTCTTCGTCTATCGAGGAACACATCATTTGGCTCTACTCCTTCCACTTCAGACCCCTTTCGGAATAACCCTAAAGCCACGACTCATAAGGCGAAAGAAACTCCAATCGTAGTTGGATTAAACTCATTGAGTCAAGTATACGAAGATCCATCTGGGGTTCACGATGGAGATCTTGGTCTATTCACGGGTGAAACAATTGACTATCAAACTATTGATGCATTATTGTCTCGTAAACGGGTGCTCGAAAGACCAGTGTTGATGTCAAGGGCGCAGAAATCTCTAGAAAGAAGGACGCCAAGCATTCTAGATACAACAAAAACTTCAGATGTTAACATGAAGCAATCTCTAGTGGGAAGCTATGTTCGTAAGCCCCTAGATGTGGAAAATGGAACCATCCCATTGATTGAGGAGTCCCAGCAAGTACCACAAAGAGCCAAGATCGCATCAAAAGAGAACATCGTATCGTATGAAACACCTGCTATAAGACGACCGGATTCGGTCGCAGAGCCAGTTGGATCTGTACAGGAATTCGTGGAGACGCAGAGCAGGCTCCAAATGGACGATAGGCCTAGCAGAGCAAATGATTTGAGATATAGTGCGAAACCACCAGGACCAACTATTCAAAAACAGATTATCAATCCGCATCCGCAGAACTTATCGACAGTTGTTGACATTGTTGGGGGTGGAAACGATGCCACACAGTGGAATAGATCAATCTCTATCAATGATTCACTCCTCAATCCCGGGAGAATCTCATCTATAGACAAGATTGGGAAACCCGCTATGAAGATTCTAGCCAACACAAATCCTCAGTCTCTACCTCTAAATATTCCTAGAAACGCTAGTATTTCAGCAATCACTGATCCCGAGGCAAACTCTCTACCTCAAGATAACCAAGAAGATGCTGTTGTCGCTACAATCGAAGAACCTCCGTCCGGATTTTTCAAACAGGCTGACCAGGTAGTTTCCAGCGACTTGGACACCAGACAGGCCCCCAAGTCACCGCCCTCGTTTCCCGTTCCACTAGCTAGAGATGTTTTAGGTGCGGATAATAACGAATTTATTTTTTCCTATGACACTCAGGGCAACGAGGCAACAAACGGGATGATCATGACAGCAGCTACGAGAAAATCCAGCCTGGCTCAAGTGAGGGTGGCTAATCCTACGATACAAAGAGCTGAGGGCGATGTAGCAACAACGAGCAAGAATATGCCAATTATAACAGGGCCATGGAGCACGGGGGAGTCTTTCGATTTGTTCGGCAAATGGAAACCACCCGGGAGAAAGGTATAAGTGCGCAAATCTTTAGGTTTTGTGTTTTGGGGAATTAATTGGAGGAAGATTACTCAACAGACATCCAAGAGTTAATATATAAATCGTGCCCTCCTGTACATTTCTCATGTACAATCTACAGTCTAAGAACTCCGCATTCCGATGCACCCTCCTTGCAAGACGCACGCACGCATTTTCCCTACTACAATTACTCTCCTATGCTCATAGCATTGACCAGAAGTATCCAGCTAGTCTAAGTGTTCGCTCTAAGAGTAACTCGAACCAATGCCCAAGCATTTTCCTTAGGCCACTACCTAGAACTAGGCTCATTTTTACAGCATGTGATGTCACGTTGTAACATTAGGAGAACAGAACGCCCTACATACTACTCATTATAAAACTAAGAGCTCCCGCCAGTACACGTGCAGACTACTTGGAGGATAATTGCCCTGGCCAGGCTTACAAGTGATTCCACCACCTCAAGTCAGCTTTCGAGGGCCACGCTATCCCATTCTTGCATTATTTACTTAACCTGAGGATATATACCCGATACCTTAAAGGAAACCCAATCCCCATTCTCCTTTATGAAGCGCTTTGTACACGTACTTCATACAACTGGCCTTAGCAAAAGGCGTCAAGAGGGCGTCGGCGAAATTGGAACGACTATGAAAGTTAAGAAGATGATGATTTCGGGTTACATTACTTCGCCCCCCAGTTTGTTGTCTTCTCTCGCCACTTCTACCGTTAGCGGTTGTACTTCTAAGCAGTACTTCTAAGCAGTACTTGACCCTAACGATCTCATAGCAGCTCCATACACGAGACCAGCCACACGCTGAGCTGTCGTCACCACCACCCGTTCGTCCTTGTCGAGAGACATCACGAAAGATTGCGCCCCATCAAAAATTTCATGAAGAATCCTTTGAGATCCAAGCTTTGCGTGCTTCAGGACTCGAACTCGACAGAACCGGGATTATGGGGTATTCCCAAAGATATCTGGCACTTGCGTTCGCGAGCTTTGCTTTCCACACCGAACTCGTTCCTCGTCATTGGGCTAGCCTGATGTGTTGTGTCCCTTCTGCCTTCTCGAAGAGCCCGAGCTAGGATGGGGCAAGCAATCATAATCAACCCCTTTGCCCTTCCGCCTCAAAAGGTTGAGCGATTACGATCGCTATCCTTTCTTCTATCAATCCTACGCAACTATTGCTCAATTATAAGTCGAACCCCTCGCTCGACTCCAATATCATTGTTAGTATTAACATTATATTCGTTCTGATCCTAACCCCACCAAATCCGACCCCTCCCCCCCGCAGCCTTGCGACAGCCTTTTGACATGGAACGCAGTTTTGAACACCACTTTGCTGCCTCGCCCAAGATGACTCCCAGAGCACCATCGGAGCAGCAGGCCTCGCGGCTACGGCCTTTCACACTCTCTATCCGGACACCTACTTTTGACACAAAGAAGACACTCCTTCCAAATGAGGCAGACTCAGTTACCTATCCGATACCTATCCCCGAGAAGAAGCTGGGTAAAGCGTTAGGGATCTGGAATCAGTATCGAAAGTCTCCATTGAAGGATGGCCTGGCACAACTTCCGACTGGTCCCTCGACATCCAGCTATTTGACTCCGACCTCTGTAGCGTCTTCAAAATACCTAGAATCAGAATCAGCCATATCATCTGTTAATGGAGACAAAACAGAGCGGTCATCGGTTATATCTTTCAATGACTCCAATCCGTTGTCTGCGAAGAAAGCCAGGGCCGAATTTACGGCTTACAATGGGAAGAAGGTCACGACTCGGATCAGGAAGCCGTTCGACCCAAAAGCCAAAGCAAAGACTGCTCTGATTCGTTGCCTGGGATCCTGTAGGCCTTGCAGAGTGAGAAATGTTGCTGTGAGTGACGTCTAAGCGTTTCAAATGTTACAAACTGATAAAGAATAGTGTCCTTTGGAGCATCACGACACAGCTCATTTAGAGCGACTTTGGCTGTCGAACGCCCTTGGTAACAACGGTCGTCGAAAAACTTCGCAATCTTCGACCTCTAAATTCAAAGAGAAATCCTGTACTAGTCAACAAAATACAAACGCGGCGGGACGAGGCGTGAATACTACATTGCTTGGTATTGGAGATAAATTCGATTCATTTGCGCCAGCTGCTCCCGATTATACAGAAATCCAGTCGCCTGCTAGCGCATACGATCCTCTAGCAGGTATTGCCATCCCCGACCAGCCAGCATACAATCTCTCGCGCCAAAACCTTCCCGATGCCTTCGAAGTTCAACACTCTTCATACCAAGGCTATCAACACGGAGGCCAGTTCCCTCTTGGCGTTCTACGACAAGGTAGATTCTTTTGTCAATATCTTAATGATGATAAATATTGCCAACACTTCTTCGATAATGCCGAGCAATTACAAACCCATTTTGAGACTACCCATTTTGCTTTTACTCGTATTGATCCTGCGCATCGTTGGATTTGCTCTGCTCCCAAATGCCTTCACGTTAGTCAAGATTTCATGAGTCCCTGTCATTGTGGAAATTTCAATACGACGGAACTCTGGATCTGCGGGAATTTCATCCGATTGGGATATAATGAACGATATGCACCTGATGGCCAAGACCTCCTATGCAGGGCGATCCGTCCCACGAGATATACTTTCTCATACGACTCCTCTAATATAGATTACGGAGCAGGCATGGGCCAAGATGTGAATGTTTATTTCAATGCTGGCTTGAATGCTACAGGACAGGGCTTTGGTGGCGGACGCAGTACTTATACCGAGTCGACGGGCTATCAAGAGGATTATCATTATGCGGCGCAACCACCGGCTAGTTATGGACAGGGGCAGGGCTATCGATTTAGGAGGGCTCGTCAGAGCCTGGCGTCAACAACTCAATATTCCTATTCGAAAGCTCGCTATATTTACCAGCAACATAAAGTCCTCCTCTTCATCATCGTTCTTCTCCTCGCCCTTACTCTTGGCATTGAAACACACACCTACCTCCTCTCGAAAGTCCGGACTATCACCCCCTCAATATCCGGTTTACAACTTAGTCTACCGACTCTAGGATTCATCGGCGTACTAATGTCTTTCGTCACTTATTGGTCGGCGAAACATAGGATTCGGATTGGGGAAAGAGAAAGGGAAAGGGAGAGGGAGAGATTCGTATCTGTATGTATTACCTTCACCTCATCTTCATCTTCGTCTTCTTTCAGGTTGTGAATTCAAGGAAGAATAAGCATGCTAATGGGTTTATAATATATAGAGATCACCACATCGTTGTCCCCTCCACGCTTTCACTCCTCTCACTCCTCGAGCGGCCCTCTTTCGCAAACAAATGGCGCCAGATAGCTTTGTTTGGGTTGGGGAATATTCCTGACGTTAAAACCCCAAAATGAAAAAACAAAACAAAAGTATCTTACTGGAGATGAAGTCCATGATGTGATAAGTTGTGTATGATTAATTGAAATGATACGAAAATGTATATATTCCTATTGTACATCTGCTCAAATTATGGCTCTGTACAATTTTTTCCCCTTTTCAGTTTGGGTTGGGAGGTAATCAATGTTTTATGAAACAATCAATACATATATACATTTTTGGTTTTTAGCTTGGAATTTTGGGACTGGGCTTGGGGTTTGGGAGGGGGAGTTTGTGGTTTCACGATATTATACTCTCGCAATACCATAATCATAGTAAATAAGATATAATTGAATTTGGAGGCTAAAATTACTGGGGTGGGAAGACAAGGTATATGTGCTCTGGAGTGTGTATGCTGTCCTAATGAGGAGACTGTAGATTTTATTGGAATCCTCAAATTCACATATAATTTTCCAGGCTATGGAAGGGAGGATTCAAGGAAGAAGCTTGGAGAAAGAATCTAATAGACTCGAAAATCTGAGAGAATCGATCTAAAAGGATAACGGTTTTGTTGTATATCACAGGTTCAGAAGTCCGAGAATTTCTAAAGCTTTGTAGAGCTCTTTTTTGGGGAAGCTTTAGATCCTACGCTTAAGAGAGTCGTTGCATCTCGGGAAACTCCTTGGAAATTTATAGGAGGTTCGTCAATAGTATTCCGCGAGTTCGAGTTGGACTTGAGGTGAGTTTCGATTCTGACATCAAATCACCTTGTACAAATCCATTAGATGTTAAACTTAAGAGTTTGATTCGAGTTTGCATGTTTATATTAAATTCAAGGATATATTTTCGAGGGCGGCTGAGGATATATTAAAAACAGCATATATCTACCAAAATCTGGACGTTTAGAACCCTGGCCCTATAAAAACGTTTTCTAGACTAATGTCTTTAATACAGTATCTTTAGATATTTATATGTATAAGATATAAGAACGCTATACCCCTCGAAGTGGCTGGCCTCCCCCTCTTTGCGTCAGTAGCTATTTATATACTACTTATGACAGCATGACGCTGTTATTAGTATGTTGTTACTATGGACTCGGACTCCCGGGTTGACTTGAACTTTTCTCATAAAGTAATCGAGTCGAGTCCATGATCTGGAATGTGACGGAGGGGAGTTTTTAATTTGAGTTTTTTTTTTTCTCTCTCGCAATCTGTGGTGAGAACTCTAGAGGAATTTAATAAGAAGTATAAGAGGATTACAGTGATACTAAGAGAAGTTTGGAATGGGGTGTGCAAAGGATTTGTGAGAATGGAATTGGAGGAGGTATAGAAGAAATTAAGACGACACTTCGAGGATATGAGGGTCCTGCTACAGGGATTCAGAGGGCTCCTAAATATGCAGAGAGGATTGGATTTAGGGAGTGATTCAAATGCATACCTCATCTTTATTGGCTTGCAGCAGACGAATGGGCTCGTTAACATACTATGAGTAACTAACTCACTTTGAGTGGGTCGTTTTTCAGTGGTCTATACTTCTCTTTGGACGACAAAGCATTGATATTTTATCTGTACTCGGCTTCAAATGGAAATATTTTGAGCATTGAGATGTCGTCTGTACCAATTCCAGACGAACGAGTTTTAAGTCTCGTTTGTATTCACTTATAGACGAAAGGGCTCTAAAAGAATGGATAATTTACTCGACTTAGGCAAAACATTCAGCGTTCATCTAGACTCTCTCAGACGAAAGCGCTTTAATAGATTGACGAGTTCCTCAACTTAAAAGCTCATCTACACTTCTTTTCAGATAAGGTAGCTTTTCACTTTCTAAAAAACCATTCGATTATGTTAAAAGAGTCGAAGTGCGTTTATACCTATTTTCAACTTCAGTCGAAAACGCTTTCGACAGATTGGGACACTCACTGGTCATCTGTACTTATTTGAAGATGAAAGAATTTATTAAAATACTCGAACCTCGACTGTATTCATGTCTAGATAAAAAAAAAAACCCGGAAAGCCATGTGAAGTATCTCGACGTCGTCCGAGTCATATCGCAGACTTCTCGCAAGCTCTTCCAGTAACTCATCCCTTCTTCCTAGCAACCCGAAGCAAAATGTTTCGTGCCTGCTGAACGGTCAAGTTTGTTGTCTGTGACACTAAAGGATATCGCTAGAGTAGCATTCTGGGAAAATAGCTGTGTAGTGAGCGAAGATTTGCTCTTTGGAGCCAGAAGAACTGCAACCCTTTTGTAACAAACTCAGGTGAGGCTTTCCAGCTGGGGTGCCAATCACGCGCATCCCCAACTTGTTTGTATTTTGTAGGCTTATTTCATAGCCCCCTGCAAAGAATATTGTTCACCCCATTCTTCCAATGCAGACAAACTAAAGTTATTACAAATCGTGACACCCAAAGTAGCATCTAGAAATTAGTACTCCAAGACTTCCATTCTAGTGCCGTGCTACAGCCTAAGAGCAATGTTGAAAATTGTTGAAAATGATCAGTGTCCAATCAAATTAAGGCATGCAATTTTTTGGAACTATGATTTATCCCGTATTCTCTAACACTAGAAGGAACAGAGGTAATAGTTCCCAAAGGAATCTTTACCGCTAAGTGTTGAATATAATGGCCGCGTAGATATGAGTCCTGGCAAGGGATATTATCAGACTTTAAAACCCCGGAAAGAAACCTCGAGCAATAATTCTCATGCTCAACTCACTAACGCTCATTTTGAAGCGGAGGAAGAAAGACCTTTGAGAGTAGAAAATTGTTGCAAGGACCACGTAAAAGTATGGAAGATTTGTGAAATGCAATTGAATTTACTCAGCCCAACCCTAAGAGTTATCTAGAAAACCTTGGGAACCTTTCCAGCGACGACATATTAGAAATGAAAACAATATTTGCATCAGATGATAAGTTCGAATGAAATTCTCTGCTATAGATGAGTAGTTCTTTCATGGCGGTAAGGGAGATTCACTGCTGGCAAGTCAATGAATGATAACAAGCGTTTCTCCTCTTGAGATAGCTCCAAATTAAGTTTGATAGCTTTAATGTAGAAATTCAACTTCAAATTAAATTGGAGAAGAAAAGGAACTGCTTATCGTGCAAACCCCAAATGATACTTCTCAAAGCAAGTGCAGAGAAGTGGATTGTGTTCCATATTTACTCCCCAACTAAAGCCGCTAGTTCAGGTATAACTTCATCCGCCTCTAAAAGTATTGGAAAACTTGCCTCGGTTTTGGAGGCTCATGTGATCATGATAACTAATAAACTTTCAAGGTATTTCAAGGTAAAGACAATGATTTCGAACAGTCAGCTATTGAGCAGACATGAAATTCTGGGACTGGATTGGAACTATTGATTTTCCTCCTCCTCGTGAGCTATCACAGAAATATGACTCACTCGCCGGCCGCAGTAGCGTTCCGGAGGATTACTATCCTCGCCGAAAGCGTAGATCACAAGGATGCATAAGAAATTGTATAAATTGCTCGAGGGCCTCCGGGGGA
Source organism: Chlorencoelia australis (assembly GCA_003988815.1). Taxonomy (NCBI): domain Eukaryota; kingdom Fungi; phylum Ascomycota; class Leotiomycetes; order Helotiales; family Cenangiaceae; genus Chlorencoelia; species Chlorencoelia australis. The sequence continues at coordinate 73,037 of QYAN01000071.1, read as the reverse complement.
ACAAGAGCTGCACAACATGCAGCATTTGAGCTCACACGCAGCGAATCCTGCAATGTGATTGCTGATACGAAAAGCTTTAATGACTCCGAAGCGAGATCGAGGAGTCATAATGTCAGACGCTTTACTGTATTCGTCTCGCCGCTGATGCACAGTGTCCTTGTCCTGGAGGCTTAGTCGAGGGTTACAGAAATGATAGAGGGGCGCCTGGTAGAATGCTAAAGAGCCGTTTTCAGCCATCGAGATGTCTGGCTTTGAAAAAGAGAGCCTACTACGAGATTTGTTTTGGGCTCTTGAGGCTATTGCTAAGACGTCAAGCCAAGTGCCACAGAGCAACTGTGAGTTCTAGAAAAGAGAAGAGTGATCAGGGAAGTAAGGACGTTTTTGAGTGCAAAGAAGAGCTTCTTGAAAGCTACCTGATGGGGTGCAAGCTGAGTTCTAAAAAGATAACAGGCGCCTCTTTATCAATGGACTGCGCATTGGTCAATTTGGAAAGCAGGTGTAAGATGAACCACCAAAACCTCATATTAAGACTCATATTTCCATCCAGGCCGCAACTTTTTTTCTCTTCCGTAATATTCATTTTTGCAGTAAGAAAAGAACTCTTGTCGCCGGTTTGAATAGCTTCAGACGATATAGAGTCATTCGGGACGAACAATTAACCTTCGTTCGCGATCCCCAATTCTCACAACCATACTTTAAACCAGCCTAAAATTCTATTGCAATGGCTGCATTCAAAACCTTCACAATTACCCAGCCTTTCCTGGGAGCTCCTCTGCATTTCCAGCCTGCTCTTGGTTCTAAAGAGCTGGAGGAATTAATTGACGCTTATGTCATTGGCACTGCCCCTCATAGCGACAAACTCTCTGAAGTGACAATTGACTTCTTTAACAACGCAACTGTTGATCTCAACACTGGTGCTCGTGTCCGACGATTCGACGTCTTTGCTGCTCCGTGGCTTTACCAAAGCCCAGTGTCTCAGTCCCCATTCACTCCTCCAATGCTCACACCTAGCCCAGCTTCCTCAACTCCCTTTGCCGACTCTGGATACGGCTCCATCAGCATGACACCACCAGCTCGAAGCAATCCAGGAAGAGCTCGTGTCACCAAGCCCAAGAGGGATATGAAGAAGACGACTGAGACTCGTCTTCCTGGTTTCTCGATTCTGACTAAGGACGGAATTGATGTGACGAACTGCGCAAGCCGGGGAACAAAAACTAAGGCACAGAGAGAACATGCTCATCTGATGAGAATCATGAAGGCATGCCCCGATTGCAAGAGAAAGAAGATCCGCTGCGATCCATCTCATCGTCGATCCTCTCATGCCGACATATCCCAAACCTCATCACCCAGTAATCTCGATCCAAGTCCTACAGTCTCCATGCCTTTATTATCATTCGACACAACCCAAGCATCGCAAGAAAACAGTCCGGCCGATTTCGACACCGATTTCACTATCGATGATTTTGTGCTCTTTCAAGATAATGACTACTCTTCAGCTTGGAACCCGGCAGACACGTCAATCCCCAGATTCGAAACCCAAGCTGACCTCGGACTGAGCGGAAACTACTCGCCGTTTGGCCAGACTTCCGACTTCCAGAACTATGATCAGAACTTCCATCAACATAACCAACTCGGCCTAAATTCATGGGCATCGGAAGTTGGTAGCTTTCCTGTGACGCGCGATAGTCCTAATCACTCTGTTCTGGACGATAGCTTCGACCTATTCAGCGAGCAGCAAGACTCCTTACCAGTCTGGCACTCTCGACCTCATCCCTCTAGCCTAACCAAACCCAACTTCGTAGGAGAAGAACGACCACTTGCCAATCCACAAGGCAGTTTACCACTCAATCACTCACAATATCCACTCACTACCCCAACACAAGGCTCTGGACATCTAAATAGCTATTCAGGGGCTTTGGATTGGACCGCAGATCCTGTATTCCGAGGCCCAGTATGGCAATCGGCAAGCACTCAAGCTGACACTTCGGCTGGCCTGTCACGACTTACTCCACAGTCAAGCCAATCGTCGGATGGATTTTCACCATCAGCTGGCCTACTTGTGCTGACTCCAAAATCAAGCCAGATTTCAGATGGCTTCTCTCCAACTGCCCTACAAGCACCTAGCCCGCAATCTAGCCAGCTGAGCCAAGGCAGTCTATCTTCAGATAACTTTTCACCATCAGTTTATCTCCAAATATCGCATCTTCATTCTAGCCAATCCTCAGATGGTTATTCACTTTCACCATCAATACCTGTAGCTGTCAGTCATAAACATAACCCTATCGGAAATGATATTAATTCGCATGAACAGGCGGCATCACCTCTCATCGAGAGACCGGCTATCCTACCGCACACTCAACCCACCGTTCCTCGATATTCCTCCACGTTGAAAACGCAGAAACTCATCTTGACGATCGATGATCTCACCCACAGTGCTGACCATGTCAACGATGTCGATACCGAGAATTCCGTCATTGCGAGAAGCGGTACAGGACCAGCCATCTCAACCCAAGCCGCGAATGCTGCCGCCCTCTTACTCACTATCGCCACTATGTCCATCTTCTTCGCCGCTATTTCCTCCTCTTTCTCCCCCCAAAAATCAAAACCAGGATCAGGATTGAGGTTGATGTTCGTGTTTTGGAAGATAGTTTGTCTAAGTATAATGAAATCGAAACCTCGCACTCCCAATGTGATTTCTGGACTCGTAAATACGGCGTCCATATCATCAATTTCACATTTTGGCCTGGTATGTAACCCCCTTTTCATTTTTTCCCTCTTCTTTTTCTTTTTCTTTTTTCTTGCGGATAGCGCTGATATTTCTTTTACCTCTTTGTAGACAGAAAAGCACTCTCATACCAAGAAAACAGGAATGGAAATACCTTCGGTGATCGAAAGATCATTGATGGGTTTCATTGAAGTGTTATCTTCATGAAATATTGTTTTATTTTGTCTGGAGGTACCGAGGACGCTGTCGCACACTTCACACGCTTTTGCTGAAACAATGGAAGAGCTGAGTGGAGTTGTTTGAGGCGTTTGTTAACAAAGAGGAGAAAGAGAAACAGAGATGATGGAGAGAACCGTACACCTCTCCCCTCTCGAAAGAGAAGATGAAGAGGATAACTGTATCATCGCGCTGAATCATGTGATTGATGCAGAGACGGGCATTCATATCTATATTTATATATGTATTTATATATGTACAGTATAGTAGAGGATGATGAGAAGGATGGACGAATAGCTAAATTCAAACCCACATTTCATCTTCCTTTTTAAAGATATTGGTTTCTTCGATGGAATGTATCTTGTGGGTGTGATCATATTTAAGATTAAAAAGTAAAAGACATTAACTCTATTTTCCATTCAAATAAAACAAACCTCCGTAAGTAAAATGATTTTCGAACTTCTAGATTTCATAAAGGGAGAAGCTCATTATTTATTTATCTACCTATCTATAAACCTTCTCTACTCTCGCTATTTGAAAGCAATCAAACAACGGAATAAATCTCACGTAAACTTGCCTCAACTCTGCTCATTCTCCCTCTTCCTATCCCTAACTACCGCCCAAAAGACCATCCTAACTCCAATCACTTTTATTCGTATACATTGATTTTCCTATTCATCCATTAATCTCAAAACCAGAACAAATGAAAAATGTATGCTTTGTTTCCTTTCTTTCCGTTAACGCCTTGCTTGTTTGCTTTACCTTTCCTTTCTCATATGCATCTCTCCCCTTACTCATCCCATATTTACACTTACATACTTCCTTTCTTTTCAGTCACCACAACTCACTCATTGTCCAACCCCAACAACCACAGCGCTCGCAGGCGTAGGCGTATTATCCCTATCTCCTCCACCCATCCCCTCTTCAATGATCATCTCCCTACTCTCCCTCGCACTCCCCACTCCACCACCAATCAAACTACCTAACGAACTCCTATTCTTCCTATCCTTTTTCCTCTTTGTCGCTATACCCCCTAACATCACTCCTCCTTCACCACTTCCACCCTCATTCCCACCCCCACCCGCACTAGTTCCACTTAGTTTCAATTTCTTATTCGAATTGTCTTTATCGGTGGAATCAAGAGTAGTGGAAGAAGATTGCTGAGAGAAATCTTTCCATTTTCGCCAGCCATCGAAATCGATTAGTGCTTGCATGCAGCCCCATTCCATAACTTTTCTTTCGAGCCAGACGAAATTTACGGGCTAGTTCTCATTAGCATATCTATATATGACAAGAGAAACACACACCACACCCCCTCCCCAAAACAAAAGGGGACAAGAGGAAAAGGGATATAGTCTGGGCAAGGGATAGAGCTCGAACAAACCTTAGTCAAAAAATCATTACAACCCGCCGCTAATGCCTCATGCCTATCACTCTGTAAACTCGACGCCGTAAGAGCCACAATAATCACCGGGCTCTTAAACAACACTGTACTGGGCAATTTATCCTCTCCTTCCGGCTCATCCTCCTTCGTTTCACTCGGAGCAGAACTACTCGCTGAACTACTAAACACCCCTATGCTATTCAACCGCTCTAATCTCCTAATCTCTCTTGTAGCTTCCAGTCCACTCATCACAGGGAGTTGGATGTCCATTAGAACAAGATGGAAACCGCCGCCACGCCATTTGATGACCGCATCACGACCATTCATGGCAGTTTGCCAGCGCACTTTCAAGCGTTTCATGAAGGCTTCGAGGAGTTTGAGGTTAATGATGTTATCTTCGACGATGAGGACGTTGATGGGTGGCACAGCACCATTGAGCATTCCTGCGGGTAAGGAGGGATGTTCGATAGCGGATTTCTTCTTTGGGCGTTTTTGAGGACGGGGTGAGGAGACGCGCGGTGGTGGTGTGGCGACTCGTTGGATTTGGAGGGATTCGTGGATATTCTGCGCAGATTGAGAGGGGGGAGTGGGGAGAGGAGGTGGTTGAGATGAGAGGTTAGTGGATTTTTCTGAGGCACTGGAGTGAGTTCTTGATCGTCGGTGAATACTATATATTTGCGTACCGTTGTTTGGGTTCTGGCCTTGAGGCTGTCCACCCATAATTGTGGGAGAAGATGTATGAGTACGTCCTATTCTTGGTCTGGAACTGTGATGTCTTCTTTGACTGCCAGGTGAAGGAAGTGCGGGGACATGACCTGTAGTGAGAACTGACATTGAATGCGTTATAGGAGGAGCGTGGCCATTGACACTCGTCGGCACCGCATTAGGGAGATGTGGTGAAGGAGCAGGAATTGGCATAGGGGGGAAGTAATCAGAGCCAGCCTCAGCAGGTCGTCCTTCATCCGTATAATAACCAGCATTTGACCTTGGCGAAGCTTTCGGCGTCCTTCGCAATGGCACATCAATTATCAGCGCTTCATCGATCGTTTGCCCACCAGGATAATATGCATCGAGAGTTCTTCCCATCGGTTCTTCTGGCCCAAGGGTCCTCTCCAATCTTTGTTCCCGGGGCACAATCCTCACCGTAACATCTGGCGCATCAAAGCTTCTTCCCAACGAATTCGCATACTTCTTCAGAATCATATCTCGCACATCATCCACTAAATCATCCTCATGTATAGTGACCAAGGTCGCAGACGCCCCGGGCCTCTTGACCCACATCTTCCTACTGATCATATTGGGACTGATAGTCGACGGACCGTTCCCCGTAAAGTAGTCGAGATTAGCAGCTTGGGCTTGCTGCGGTAATTCGGTTTCCAGTAACGTCCTAATCAATCTTGTCTGTTGATGTGGTAATAAACTCTGTCGTCGATTAAAATCGATAGGTCTCTGCAGAGTAAGATTAACCACGTTGTCTACAGCGTCCCGCTTTTCGTCCTCCTCATCATTCTGGGAATCTTCTAACACCGGCGGGATATCGGTATTCGGGGTAGGGAAATCAGCGGTGGAGATGCTATCGTGTTTGTGCTGCTGTTGTTGTTGTTGTTGCTGCTGTTGCTGTTGATCTGTGTACGTGGGTTTGGAAGGTGGAAAGAGTTGGTTTTGCAGATCGCTGCTTGCTCAGGATTTAGTCTCGCGCCAAAGAAACCAGGAGTTTCACGACCATGGAAGCGGGAGGATAGAAGAAAAGAAACTAACTTCTCAATATGTCCCAATTCATTCTCTTGAAAAACAATCCTTTCCCTTTCACCTACCTTCGTACTCCCCCTCGAAGCCAAACTTGCACTTCCACTCCCCTTCCTCTTCTTCCTCACACCCGCGGCGCCATTGCCCTCAGCATCTTCATCATTCCCGATCGTCTCAATACTATGGCTCGAAAACCTGCGACTGAATCTCGCCTTCAATCTTTCTTTCAAATCACCTATTGCCATTACATTCCCCTTGTCTCTTCTCTGGTTCTGGGGTGTTTGGGAGTGATAAAAAAAAGGCGATTGTCGCGATGCGCGAGACTGAGCTTTCTTACACGGAAGTGAACGGGAAGCTTCTGATCCTGATATTGCATTTGCTTGCAGCTTTGTTGCCCGACTTGATTTTTCGATCGCGTTCGCCCAGCAGGAAAGCAGTCAGTCAATAAATTAATAAATTAATAGATTAATAGATTATTGAGCCAATTGAATCACGTGTTATATTTCACTCATTTCATCCAAACCCCCAAAAATGAATACAAGTGAGTCCATTACAACTCCCTCCTTCGAGCAAACAAATATCCCCATCAGCTGAATCAATCAGAAGCTCCGGCCAGCACATCATAATTGCGGGAGTAGACCCTGAAAGAAATTCATTGGTATTCGCAGCCCTGGAATATTGGGGAAATGCAAAAAATGCCCGTGACCCCTGTGATGGATATCTTCATTCAATTTAAAGATTTCCCGATACTTGTATAGGCCGGGGAATGAAACTTGGTTCCGTCGTGGTTGTGCTGTAGGCTTGCTGTTTGGTCTGCGAGGAAGTGATCATCAGATTAATTCTCAAATCACCATTTATCATAGACATAAATATATTACAGCCTTTCATGAGCAAATCTCTTTTCCGCTCTTTACACAAAGAATTCTCTTCCCCCCCCTCCGAGAAGTCTGTGTACGCAAGCAATGCTATGTAGGACCCCTTGAAACTATGCGCCAACCACCATGCTTTATAGGAAAAGAACCCAGGCCAGTCAGACCGAACCCATGCATGCACCGTTCCATTGCCGAATCTCCAAAAAAACCATATACAGAGAGGGAAAAAGGGGAGGAACGGAGGAATTATGAACAAGTCAAAGCCAAATCTGGTGATTGAATCTATCTTTCCCCCTCCCCAAAAAATGTAAATAGAAGAAGTCGATTGAACCCATCTTGCTCTTTGGTGAAGATAATAAAATCAATCCATGGAGGTGCAAGAATAGGAGTTGTGAGCGTCCTTGGTCGATCACATGTCGGTACTGCCAGGAAGACGGACAAGTTTATGTCCGACATGGTGGTGGTGAGGAGGAAGGTGATTATGTTGTACGACTTTCGTAGCTGATTTCGTCATGCAAGTCCTCAATTTGGATGCATCGATTGTGTTTGTCGGATCGTCGTAGCTATCCACCTGACAGCATTCAAGGTTTTTGAGCCATCCTTTCTTGGCAACGTCAGCAATGCTGATTCGTTTGCTTGGGTCGGGATTTAACATGGTGAGGAGAACGCGTCTGAGAGCAGGAGGGTTGATATGCTTGTCGAAGAACGCAACGTGAGGATAATCGGTGTCTGTGATGTTGCTGTTGGGTTTGGCGTGCTTCGTGTTCCATTTGGCCCATCCTCTGACCAACTCATCGTACAATGGAGAACTTCCTATCTTTGCCTCGCCCCATAAACATCCATTAGCACACATGCATAGCATAACTATGGCAGCACCCCATACATCTAGAGGTCGAGGGTCGTATTCCCCTAACATAAGTTAACATCATCATATTTCTCAAGGCAGGATTATCACCATACCTTTCTTCTCAATAACCTCAGGAGCAATGTATGGTGGACTACCACAGATACCAGGAGCACAGAGTCTAATTTCACCCATGTCTTTTCCACATAGACCTTGAGCTGCTCTTAAGCCCGGATGGACACCAGCGAAGACTTCAGACACACCAAAATCGGTGATTTTGAGTTTACTATCCTTCGTGACTAACAGATTCTCGAGCTTCACATCTCGGTGAGCAATCCCATGAGCATGGAGATAGTTGAGTCCTTGAATGAGCTGCTTGAACAAGCACAATCGATCAATTTGGTGGTCCTCGCGGGCTAAATATTTCTGATTGACGAGACCGAACAAATCGCCTTGCTCACAATATTCCATAACATGATTCCAACGGCCATTATGGGTACAGAGCCGGAAAGTGTGCACAATATTTGGGTGATGTACACTCTTTGCAATCGAATATTCAGACTTGACCTTCTTTTCATAATCTTCTTCTTTCTCAGCAGAAGATTTTCCACGGAATTCCTTGACAGCAAAGAGATCCGAATGGGAACCATTCTTCTTGATCATGAGCTTGACGTTGGCCGTCGCTCCCTTTCCAATGTTCTTTCCACGTCGTCCAACAATCTTGCTCTGATCCGAGTACTCGGAGTACAATTCAACCGTGTCGACGTTGAAATCATCTGGAAGGCTCAAGCTCATACGCCTCGACTTCAGTCCAATGCCAGTCTCTGCAGCCATGCCCCATAATTGGCGAGAAATTTCCTGGACCTCATGATTGCCAACGACATTGCTTACCACTGCAGAATCGAGGTCAACGCTTGTAGCCCTACTTCGCTCAGGGACTTTCTCCGAAGCCACAAAGGTAATTCTCTTGTGAAACCTATCTCGAATATTGAGGCCTGTCGAGGATCTATTCTTCTTCTTCATTAACATATAATCGTCCATCGCAGCCCCATCTATGCTTCGCGGGTCTAGGGAAAAGTCTCTAGGTGACGGTGGGGTATTCGATCGACTGGTGAGAGGAGAGGCTGTTGCAGACCCACGTCTGATCGACATCCGGCGGTGCTCCTTTCCTAGCATTGGATCTGACCCATTATCATTCAAAGTCGGCGGGTCCGGTTCAATGAGGGGTTGTATTTGAAGATGGCTCGATGACGAATTCGACCTCCTGAAAAAACTAGTGACGGCACGTCTGAGGCCTGTTGTTTCTTTCGAAGGGCTTGTCTTCTTCGAAAAAGGGCTTTTGGGAGTTTTCTCGTCCACAAGAGCAGACTTCGAGGGTGCTCCAGACGGAGATGTAGGAGGGGTCGCCGACGTGTTCACAATCAAAGGACGAGTGGGAATTGTTTTGAACTCATGTGCGATATCTTGAGGTATGCCAATATCCGTCTTGGGGTGTGCAGAAGAGAGACGGGGAATCTCAGTGGGTGTTACGGGCTCATTTCTTTCACTACTCGTTTCCTCGTCCTCTTCAGGAATAGGACTTCTGACGTCGACCGGTCTTGATTCGGGAGAGGAAGGGTGACTCGAATATGCCGAACTGGAATCGTGTAGCGAATCTAGCTGTCCGGAGTAGGTATCATTTTCGTGAAAGACTGGTTCGAAATGCGAGTGGAAGGAGGCGTTCGTCATTGTCGACATTGTGAAGCTAGTACCAGGAATGCAGTTTCCGTTTCTGGCAATGGTCAATTGGGGAAGCTACGATGTCTTGCAGATTGAGTCGAAGACTGTGGGGACCTCTGAGGTTCAGAAGAGGCTCGAGGATTTGGGTTTGGCAGCTGTCAAAGAGTAGACGGCGTTGTAATCAATCAGTGCAACGCGACGATCTTAGCACGCAAGCCGCCTTACCGGTGTATGACGATGTATAGACATGGTAGCGGCCCTAGCAAAGAGCGAAAAGAGGGTCGGGGGGATCAAGAATTGAGATTATTGGTGGTATGGTACTTTGTCTGGGTTACGGATACTGATATTCGCTCCGAATATCTGCAGTCTTGTTCTGCACGGAAGGAGGTGGGGGGAACTTGGCAGTGGCGGACGACCGAACGAGGAAGATTTTCTTTGTTGGTGGAAGAACTGCTGAAGGACCGCAGCTCGCTCTCGCTCTTTAAGTCGCGGAGTATTGCTGGTGGATAAATGCCTGCAAGCGTAGTCCAGATGTCGATTGCGAGGGGTACTAGTGATGGAGATGAGGAAATGTGAGTGGGGGGGGGCAAGATTTGGAGGAGGTTGATTCGAAGAGGACGGCAATTTGCTGCCGAAGGGATCGAAGGGGAGCCCGAACAGACTATTATCTCTTATGCCTCGCAGCAGGAGCTCCAAGCCAATTCCGGCTCCTTTTTCCTCCTTGTTCACAGGTTGTTGTTTTCAGCCTCCGGCGCTTTTCGTGGGTAGCCAAGCTTACACAAAGAAAAGTCGATGTGTCTTGGCGGCGACAATATCATAATATCATAATGTGCCAAGTCTTTATGACAAGTAGAAGGAAGGGTCAGTTAGCTAGTCAGTCATCGTGTACCGAATGTCCTCGGAATATGTAGATGATAGTATTATATTGAATCATTCGAACATAGGAACCGAGCGTTTGCATGAGTTGTGGGGGTTGATGGCCTCGGAAGAAGGCAAAAAGGTTAATGACCGCAAGCCGACGCCGACCTCTAGCTGGGCTAACGTTATGTGACTGTCACCAACAGAATGATCGCTGCAGATGATTGCCGATATTCTACAGGACGAGATCCAAACGCCCGCAGCATCTATGTCGTCGCCCGTGAGAAGCTCAGTCTGAGTGAGCAACCCATACGTGTTTCACAGATCAGCTGCGCCGCAAGGCAAAATCAAACCCATCGTCTCCCAGACGGTACGCAAACCACGGCTGACGGGTTGAAAGGAGGAAGCTAAGGCATGGGCGATTGGAGTGCAGCCCTTTTCTACACAGTGAGCAAGCAACACTCGGGCTGACCTGATATTCAGCGGTCCTCCTCCCCGTTTGCCTCCACTCACGAATGCATGAAGCCGTCACGTCCTCGACATCCACCGTCTGAATACCGTCCGCGTCCCCTGAAGTACATGATACTACCTTGGCAACTTGGCCTGCTTGCACAACAGGCCTCACGGCCAAGGTGGAAAGACCTCGACGTCTCACTCATCAACTCCATCAGATCTTACACCACAATACATACGAGAGTGACACCACTTATCAATCATCCCGCATCTTATACCGAAGCCTCCGACATCGAGCAACGCCTCATAGATGAAGTATATATGAACGTGCGAATCAGCGATGAGAGGCCTGCTGTGCATCATATAACCTGGAGAAAGCGCCGATCATTTGACTGACCCGGTTTAACGACATCTCTTCTTGGCGAGTGCTGACACAACGTCCATTCCATCAAAATATATATCTTATATTATTCATACCGCTTGAGCGTGGTTCTTCCATTCTTCACGGGTACCTGCAAATCCAGACCCATGGTCCTTATGCAGCCTTTCCAATATGGTGAGCATGGCTTTCCGCCACACCCCCATGCTCACCCAAATTGAATGCACTTTTGAAACATTTTTATTCGTCATTTTCCTTACGGACTAGCAAAATCTTCAAGACCACGCCGATATTCTAGAAACAGAAATAAGCTGTGCGTGTGGCTGCACACGATTCTGTACAACCCCAACTGGAAGAGATCGTGCAGTATGCATGAAGCTTATCGACTTAGGATTCGTCCGCGATGCAAACCATCACACGACCTTTTCTCGTTCTTTTTCTTGAAAAATCCATTCGCAATACAATGGATGATTCAAGCGTGCGCCGACTCGCAGTGGAATCAACGTTCTGAACTATTTCAAGCTTCACTGAAACAAGCCCCCTCCATCCAAACTTTGGATCCAGACGCCCTAGCGCACACATCTCATGGCCTCAGCCATCCAACTCATCACGCCTTGTTCTTGTAAGCAGTACGTGAGGCATTTACTTCGTACTTACATTGGCTGCAGCCAGCCCAACTCCTAATTCCTCCCTTTTCCCTCCCTTTTTCCAACCAAGCATATCAGGCCTAAGTCATTCCCCTTTCCTTATTTGGCCCTCCAATAAATCACTCAATATATTTCAAGCGGTGAAGAGCCTCGTCCCTTCGATTTGATTTTTGATGCGTGATTTATTCCTCCATTCAGCTGACGCGGGGTATGACAGGCAGTAATCTGTGGGGGCGTTGCAGCCATGTGAAGAAAATTTCCTGGCAGCTTGCATATCCTTTGCACATGCAGGTCGATCGATTTGGCGGAAAGCTCTCCATTCCCAACCGACCAATCGAGGCGATTTTGTTTTCTATTTTGATGGATTCGGCTAACTTATTTCTTTATTGTCTCATCTCCCGATGTCGGAGTGCTTTGCTTGAACTTCTTTCAAGCTCTTCTCTTACATCCATATCTCTAGTCCATATCTCTAGGCTTGATTCACTTCAACAAAGCTGCGACGGCCTGGGCTTGCAGACAGTGGAAGTTGCTGTCTGATTTAGATTCCTTGCAACGTCTTAAATTCCAAGTCAGCCTCTGAGTCAAGATAACCTGCACCCCAAGCTTCAAGCAGTTGGGTGAAACAGTTGAAACAAGGATTTCTTCATCTCCATTGCCCAATTAGACAGAATATCTGGTTCTCATAATCTCAAGTTACTCGATTTGTTTCAGCACCACTTTTCAATCACTCAAAGTATGTGTGGCACATTGAAATCCAAGCAACTTTCAATTCAAAGATGTGGCTAGGAACGCTCAATATTTTTACATTACTACTATACTGACACACCTAGTACAGACCACGATCTAAAGAAGAAATTTCTATCTATCCTAGAGAAGCCGCTCGTGGAAACTAGAACCAAAATATTGCCGAAAAAAGCAAACATTCCCGACATGCAAAAACAGAGTCAATCTCTTGACAATCCAGCTCAAGTGAGCCCCAGCACCTACTTAAATAAATTGAATAAAAGGAAGATTGAAATTACATTTCCTAACCTGTACCAGCGAGAACTGTTTGATATTAAGCAAAAAACAGAATGGGTTAAAATCCGAAATCAATCTGGATTGGGACTAGCTCATGACTCATCGAGGCATGAGCATATATCAACACCACACGTAGCACGTAGAGAATAGAACTACAATCTGAACCAACTTGTTACTATTATTCCCTTGTCATCCTTGTTTTTCGTAATTGCAATTACCGGTGATACCTACACAATCCTTGAATCAACGAGAAATGAAATATTCTTCCGCCGAGGAGAAAGTGCTTTACCTTTTTTTTCTCCACCCCGCCGCCTCGCCTAAAACCAATATGTTTCTAAGCAGACGAGAAATACATGAAAACGAAATCCCTAAATGCAAGATACCGATGACCAATGGCCAATGAATAGAAGAAGAAAAACAAAATTCAATATAAAAAGCTCCCAGCAAGCACTATACCCTTCCCTCAAACACATTGTCAATTTGTCGATATAGCAGAAACAAGGAAACCAAAACATTCCAACGTGCAAAATGATCAATTTCCCCTCATTCCTTCATTTGGCTTCCCCCTCTCCATCTGGAGTAGTGATTTTAACCATGTCAACCGGCCGGTGATGAGATAGATTATTATTGAAGCAATCAATTCACTTCATTCCTTCCGACCGACCGTCAGCTCCGAATGTGATACAAGTCTTCGGACGGGAGAGAGCTCATAAATTCTTAGGAACGGTCAGAAGGCGTGCATATTGCTCAGTCCTCTCGGTCCGAAGAACGCCCTCACTCCCCTAGTGATGAAGTGTCATCCAAATACTCATTCGTTCATCATAGCATCCCACCTCTTCCCCAGAAAGAGCCGAACTCTCTCTCCCCTCTCTACTTCTTTTCCGAGGAAGATAAAACACTCTCCTTTGTCATTGATCTTTTTGGCTCATAGTTTTCAAGCAACAATACTCGGTCTTGGTCTCAAGTCAGAAACCAAGTCCGATCCTTTCTCAGTCGCAATTCGAGATCGAGAAGAAGTTGATTCCGACCACCAATGCGAAGCTGAACTCTTCGTCCCATCTGAATACGAGCTGCCATCCCCATATGATGAAGTCTCGAATTTACTGTCATTCTTTCCTTTTATCTATCCCATTAACTTCATCATTAGCTCCGGAACACGAAGCATAAATTAAAAAACCAAAAAAGGATAACTCACAAGGGAAGTCAAATCAACCACGGGATCAAAGAACCAAAATTTCCCGACCTCATCAAAAAGATTCAAAAACGGATAATGAGACAGGAAATAAACCGGTTTACAAAAAGCACCGATGCCAATGTCGTCGAGGAGGTTGAGGACTTTAAAGCGGAAGGGGAGTTTGTGCGCCTGAGAGCCGGCGCGGCGGTGGCGACGACGGGACCGGGAAGAGGGGGTAGTTGTTAAGTAGGAGGTTTGGTAGGAAGGTGTGTAGTAGGTGTATGAAGGGGTGAGGTAGCTTGATTGTGATTGGGTATGGTGGGAACGAGAAAACGTTGTTGTTGGCGCGGGGGGAGGACGACGGGAGGGTGGTGGTGGAGGGGTGAAAGTGCTGAGTCGGGAGTTGCCCTGGGAATAAGTGGGCGGAGGGAGTTCTGAGATTCGAGAAATTGATCTATGGGAATGGGTTCGTGATGAAGATGCAATGTGGGATCGGTGTGAATGGGAGAGTGCTTGGATCCCGGAGAGGTTGTTGTTTGATAGACGGGAGTGAGCACGAGGTGGAGGTGGATGTGTGGTAGAGAATACGGATCGAGATTTGGAGCGAGATGATTGGGCTTCTTGATGGGATTTAGAGTGGGGGAGTTGCGATGTTGACATTTGTGGTTTCGAAGAGCTCTTGGGGGGGGTGGACAAAAGAGGAAGTGGATTTAATAGCAGAGTGAGAAAGAGGAGAAATTCAGTACCTACAAAATATATACTTTGCTTTTTCATCAATTCCTCAGCCAGAAACGATGGACCTCAGCCAAAATTTCGGCCTGATGAACAGTTCACAAAATAGGGGCTATGATGATACAGATCTCGTTGGCAAACAACTCCACTGTGTACCCTTTCGCTGTCAACTTCCCAATTCTCCTCTTTCGCCTCATCTTCTCGTCATCTGACTTTCCACCCCAACACAAAGAGAGAGAAAAAGGGCTTTGTCTTGTGTTGCTCAGGAACTGGATCCACGTAGCGGAAGCTCCGGAAGGGAAGGACGGAAGGAAGGGGTTATGCTGGGTGCTGTTCTCACATGTGTAGCCAGCCCTATGGCATCTCTTATCCTTTGCCCCCAACTCCACTTTTTGTTTTACGAAGGGAGC
Organism: Chlorencoelia australis; assembly: GCA_003988815.1. Taxonomy (NCBI): domain Eukaryota; kingdom Fungi; phylum Ascomycota; class Leotiomycetes; order Helotiales; family Cenangiaceae; genus Chlorencoelia; species Chlorencoelia australis. Next base: position 57,858 of record QYAN01000071.1, on the reverse strand, counting down.
ATGGATACGTGTTCAGGGGCAGGGCATTGCTTCTTCTCGACCAGATATTCAGGGGCGCGGAGATAAGATTTCAGGAAAAGAAAGAAAAAGACCAGATCTGGACTGACGCCAAAACGATAATGTGTCTTGGATTTGTACGAATCAGCCAAAGACGGCAAGACACAAAGAAATCAGACGGTGTAAGGGATGAGGAAATGGATTTCTCTTCTCCCGCCGGCTCGCACCGTGCTTCCTGGAACACACTAAGGAAATGGCATATGTGACAACACATCCGTCGTCATGTAGAAAGAATACTTCCCCCTCTCGCTCCACCATCCTCCGTTCGATACTTTTCATCCATACCGTCCGTAAATGACAACCCCCGGACTCTCGTCCAAGATTCGGTGGCCATTGTTTCCAGAATTGTATTGCCCCTTTTCCAGTCGCGTGTTCGCTCAGAATACCACCCTCGTCACCGCTTTAGCCTAAACTAAGCTCAGCTCACTAAGGTACCCGAGGCGACTGCATCCCAACCCAAAAGAAAGAAAAGAAAGCACAATTGAACGTTACTCATTCCTCATTCACACCCAAAAATCCTGGCGACCTTATGATCTTCACCTTCCCTCTCCCCCTCCCCAGTGAACATTGATTTATCTATCCAGAACAATGTCTAAAAAACGACCCTCGGACTCCTTTCTCCCTTCCGGAGGCATCAACTCTTCCCCTCCCCGCGACCCTTCAACACACTCCTCCTTAATCTCTCCACGATCCCAAATCCCCCGTTCGCTCCCCGACACCTACTCCCTCCACCACGCCGCCTCCCATTCCTCCTCACCACATCCACCCATCTCCCCGCCCAAAACCCGCTCTGGAAGCGCGGAAGAAGGCACTGCAGCCTTGGTCGAAGACTGGAGAGAATACACCAATCGGTTGCGCACACAAGGGGAAGGGGAAAGAGCACACATGATAGCCGATCGCAAACGAATGGAGGAAGTCATGGCTGAAGAACGGGGATTATGGGATACCGAGCGAGATTTATTGAAATCGCGGATAAAGGAGTTGGAAACCGCGCTCCTGTCTTCGTCGCAGAAATTATCTCTTTCGACAAATCCGAGTACGATGGTGAGAGCGAGACAACAAATACATAGTGCGAGTAGTGGAGCGAGTCCTTCGGGAACGATTGGACATTCGTTAGGGAGTCTTGATTCTCATGGGAAACGCCCGATGGCAGCTGCAACGATCCCCCAAGAATCCGGTCGTAATGCAGATGGTTCACCTTTCTACGCCCCCGCACCACGAAATCCCTCTCGAACCTTCCACGCCGGATCTTCTTCTCTTCCTTTAACACTCAGATCAATCATCGAGCCTCGAGAATCCGCTATAAGAGTCACGTCAAGAGAACTCACATCCTCAGATTTCGGCGTGCAATCTCCAGAAAAAGAACGAGGATCCATCCAAGAATCCCCCATCGAAACCATCGACATCTCACACATCCAACCCGAACTAGAAGGCGTACCCATCAAAGCCTCAGCCGTGGATCCAGTCTTCGCCGCCAAAGTACTCTCTCCCGTCCGCACACCCGCAAAAATGTCTCCTAACGGGGTTCCTCCCAAACCCACCGACATCGCTAATTACATCCAGAGTTACCACCAGCAAGGAGGAAGTGTGATTACAAGCCCTCGAGGGGGGAAATTAGATGCGGAAGAAGTAAGGGCGACGTTGAAAGAACCAGAGAATAGAAGATTGACGTTGTATGCGGGCCATACACCAAATCACTCTCTAAGTACTTTGGAATTTGTGGAGAGTGGTGGTGTGACGCCCACGCAGACAAGAGCAGATACTACACATCTACAACCGGAAAATCCTGAAGATCCTACTCATCCGATGTTTGAAATCCGCGATGAAGAGGAACGCTTAGTGATTGGTGAGAAAATAGGTGATGATGGGGAAAGAGACGAGGAAGGGGGAGATAGGGAATTAAACGGTCCTTTGGGGTTGATTAATGAGAGTGCGACGGATGATTTGTTCCTTGCGAAGTTAACGGAGAAATTGGAGGAAGTAAGTAAATCTGAAGGTGTCTCGCCTGATGAAAGTACTTCAGTGGATTCGAGATCTTTATCACCTGTCGAGGAAAGGGGACGTAGGAGGAATAGGGACAGTGCTGGAGGTAATGGAGGAGGACTAGGGGAAATAGATGAAGGAGAGGAAGCGGATGTGGATGTTCCTCCACTGAGATTAAAACCTAGTTGTAATTTTGGGAGGCCGTTAGGGAGTATGTGAGGATTATTATATTGGATTCGTTGTATAGGAAAGGGAAAGAAGAGATGAATGAAAAGGGAATGGGAATAGGACCTGACCAAGTTTTTTTTTGGAGGAATACAAGAAAGGAAGGAAAGAATTAAGATAAATAAAACGTTCAAGGCGAAGGCAAAGGAGTTTTTCAACATGATATAGGAAATGGGTTTGGATGGGCTTTGAATGGGGCTTGGATGGATGGAGTAGAGATTTGTGGTCGTGGTTATTGTGCATATACCCCCTCTCTCATTACTGAGATTTTCTTTTGTCTTTCAGTGGTTTTAGCAAGGTCTTATATAGATAGTACGAGAGAAAAGCGACTAGGTGGGCGAAAAATATATTTAAATTCGTTCTCCTTATTTTTTGGTGTCTACTGAGAGGTGTTTACTTTCTGTTCTTGGTGGTGGTGGGAGTGGTGTGGGAACACTACATAGCTAGTAAGCTCTGGTTAGTACTATAGGTATTTAATATAATATTGCAGAGGAAGTGAATGACTAGGTAGGATTCTAGGGAAAGGAAATGGAATGGAATGAGGTAAAGATACGATTCTATTTTAGTTATACTTCTCTTTTCACACTTACTTTCTTCTTCCCACCTTGCACACACACTTATTCTCTCTTCTTCCCACCTTGCACCACAGATAGCGCTGCTCGTAGAAAGATTATAAACCTCAGCGGGTATTTGGGGTGATATTTTGAATTGAGGGTCGTCGTTAGAATGATTAGGAAGTAGCGTGAAGTGAAGAGAAGAACAAAGGCTCCCCCCCCCCTTCTCAAGCAAAGGGAATTAATTCACTTCACTTCACTGAAGAGAGTATAACTCAAAACTTGCATACCCGATCTTAAAGGAATATATAAACCCCTTTCATGTCCCTCGATATACTTCTTTTCATTGCAAATTCTTTCTTTCAAACAGCTTGTTTATTTGCGGTGCCGAGGACTTTTTTTTATTCTTCTATTCTCCCTATTGCAGCTCAAAGGAAGAAACTTCCTTATTCCTCCCTGTCTGCGTTTTTATTTTGATATACTTGTTATTGTCACTCTTGAACATCTCCGCTGCGTCGCTGTCAATGTCTCATCTTGCGTTATTGTTGCTCCCCTTCTTAATTACAATACTCTACTTCCACTTACTTGGAGACTTTTCTTTAAACTTTGGTTTTATTTATTTCACACTTCTTCTTTCTCTTTAATGTATAATATCTACATCTCTGAGCTCTTGATCTAACCAGATTAAGCAACGCCAAATATTCAAAGGTGTAATTTCCAAAGGGGAGGAGTAAAGACTCATTGCCATTGAGGGTTTCTGTAGAGAAATTGTTGGTGGAGCTAGTTTTGTTTGTGCTGCCGAAAGGAAGTTGAGATGTGAGAGATATGTGAATATCCATTCCGTGCTACCCAAGCCAGCAGAGAAGGGAAGGGGAAGAGAAGTATTTAAACCCCTTTCCCTACCTTCACGACATCATCTCCTAGAGATAACGCGCACAGAAGTAGCTACGAGGTTTTAAGGTTCGAGATTTGGCCTTTACTGTGCGATTTGGACGTCAGTATTCGATTTTTATGTGGTTTTTTTTTGACTATTTATTTGTCTGAGTCTAGTAATTGCCAACCTGTTTTTCCTTGTCATCAATATGATCTTTTCTGTCTTTTCTTTATTATCGTCAAATTATCAATCCTCTCACCTTTCTCTCTTCCTCTCCTTCTACTCTCTACTTCTACACTAAAATCCTGTCCCTTTTTCACAACCTCCCTCCTCAATAGATCATAAGACTAAAAACATAACATTTTACCTTGCACTTCCTTCTTCCCGGCTTGTAGAACTTTTCTTCGATCTTCTTTCATTCATAAGTTTTGGAAGTTCTAAGATATATATGGTGGAATTTATGCTTGCGGACGAAAAGTAGAGCTTCAACTAAGAGGCTATTCCCAAAAATATCGACTTTCCTAGAAATGCCGCATATCGCGACTTGTAAATGAGAACGAAGATAAATATACTTTAAATTTAAATCTTACTTCCCAACAGTTCCCGTCCTTTCTGTCTTCGTTTTTGCGATCTCTTTTGGGGAGGAGCGAGGATGTAGAACTGGGCAATATCGGAGACCAATAAAAGAAGAAAAGAAGAATATAGCCGTAAAAAAATAAGGGAGGAGTAAGATTATCTTACAGTAATATAATATTTTAACGCCTCCATCTCCACCTCTTCATCTGCCGGCCTGAAAATCCGTCTGACTCACTTCTGTAAGCTATCGGGCTCTTCAGGAATATTAGAGTCACGTGGTGACGTAGGCCAGAGACGCTTTACTTAATGTGGCACTAGCGCAGGTCAGAAACATAATAACGCCATCTGAGCTTCCGGCTCATTTTGTAACAATCAACCATCATCAACAGGCAAACTAGATCTATTATAAGAGTAGACTTTCGTTTCCAGCCTACCTCGATAGGTATCCCTAGGGATTTGCTAATACAATTTTTTTACTCGTTTTTCCTCTTTCTCGCAAATGACAATGGTTATCTTAAGTTTTCAAAACCATTGTCATCCATCTTTATCACCTCTCTTACTATTATTCACCACCAAACTCTCATGCCATCTCACTCCAAACCCCGCTTTTTTCAAGAGTTAAATCCTCTATACCTCCCAAAATAGCGAAAATCCAAAAAGAAGGTTGGTTTATCTTTATGTTTAATCATTGATCAAAGATCGAGCCTCTCTTGTGGAAGTGTTTTCGATTATGTGTCTAGAGTTTAGTGATGAGAGGAGGTGATTGGGGGGGGTTATATACTGCTTTTTTGGGAGCGTAGTGGAGGGATGGTGAGAATGGAGAGGTAGTGAGGCAGTAGGAGCATTTTGAAACTTCGAGGAATTAGACGAAGAGAAGTTCTTCGGGGTATATAAGCCCTCTTACTCTCGTCCACAACTGAATTTAACTTTGGTACTTCACTTCAAACTTCCAACTCTTCAGGAAGTATTCTCTTCGCTGTACTTCCTTATTTTTTTTTTTTTCTGACTGTTCTACCTTTGTTTGGCAGAAAGTGATAGAGCATTGTCACTCTAACCAACCATTTCTTGTCATTTTATTTTATTATTTTCATCTACATCCCTACTTCGTTGCCATCTCTCCCATCTCAAGAGAAGGCTCACCCATCCTCTTCTCCTTAGCTATCTCAAACATTTAAAAGGGAACTATTAACCGGCGAACTACCCATCTAGCGAGCCCTTGAATAAGACTGGGAATTATTTGCTCCCGGTATAAAGAGCAACTTTATGTGCAGGATATTTGGGTATAAATAGTTAAATATCGAGTATTTACACGAGAGGAAGAAATGGGTGAGGAAGGAAGAAGCACTTTTTTAATGATGCTGCGATGAAGACGTAAAGCAGAAACAGGACGGAGATGGTCGCATGGAGACTCATTTGTAGTGGGGTCTATATGTGGAATATGTGGCAATGATGTGGAGATATTATCTTTTGAATGGCACACATGAGTAAGCACAGCAATTCGAAGGATTTGCTTTAGACGGCTTATAGTTTAATCTATCGGGAGGTCGAGACCTTCGAAGAGAAACTCGGAAGTCAAGTTAGATAAAGTGTTGGAGGAGATGAGATGTGGTTTGGCATGCTCTATTGTTCAGGATTCTGGATTCCGAGAGTGCCTTTTTTGGGTTGGTCAGTTTATCAATGCGATTCTAATTAGAATTTTGGGTGTCCTTCAGTGATGGCTATCATTTGCAATCATGAAACTTGCACAAAGCCGACAATCTCTTCCCACCTTGTATCAATCCCTTGTCTTATCGCAGTGACCTTATAATTCCCCGCTGTGCTATTGAAGTCCACTACAACATTATGCAATCTTTTCTTCTCAGTAACCACTACACGTTCCGAACATAATCCCTCTTCCTCTCTTTCCACAATCCACCGGGCAACCTTCGCCAAGATCCGTACATCGTGTACTCTTTCCTTTCGTACTTTCTCCATAACCCTAATCGCCATCCGTCTAATCTTTGGATCTCTGCATTTCTGTGCTGCAAGATACAGCGGTTGCACGATTCCTACATCAAGAAGTAAACAAGGTCTAGAGTGCGTGACGGTCTGATCCGCTTTCATAATCGCGATAGCTAGCTCTACGATTCGCTGAAGCTTGGCCGTGTATAGGTCGTATGCTAATTCGGGAAGAAAGTGAGTCTCGATTTCGATTTGGGCGACCAGGTGCTCGATGAAAAGAATCTGGATTCTTGCAGTGTCCTCGATGTCAGTAGTGGAATGGCTGTTGGCGAAAGTGGTAAAACGATCGTAATATGAGCTTAGAATTGAACTCGTAATCGAGATATCATCTTCGAATTGACGGAGTAAAGGAAACTGCGGGATCATCTCCGTTTCACTGGTCCATTTTGAAAGAATGGCATTCATCATACTCTTAATTGAGTTCAAAGAGTCCCGCGCCATCTCAATACTCGTGAATGCTTCTGGTAGTATGGGTAAGCGAGAAGGAGCGAAGTTGTATATGCTAGGACGAAGCGAGACCCTTACGTCGAGGCGGGAAAGCGTGTTGAAAAGATCCTGCAGATTTGTTGCGAAGGGAATTAAACATGGATTTGACATTACCACAGCAGTACAAGATAGACAGCCGTTCCGGGGAAGTGCTTTCAACAAGTTAAATGCGCTACGGCTATGCATTTGGACTTTGTCTTCGGAATATTGGAGAAGTTCGACGTAGATGAATAACAGGCTCATGATGATAGCAAGTGATAGGCCTTTGAACGACTCATCAACGCTTTTGTTGAGTTCTTGAATAGCCAAGTTGTATTCCTTGATTGAGTATTCAAGAGACGAGCCGGCTCGAGTTGTCCCCCTTTTCAGTGTCGTGCGGCTTCCGAGAGATACGATGGCCGTGATACAATGCATTATGCATGCCTCCGTATAGACAAAATGCAAAATGACACTCTCTAGCAATTCGATTTGAAAGAAGGCAGAAAAGTCCTGTCTCAACATAGTTCGAAATGTCTCAAGATCTTGCTGCTTTCGGGTCTCTGGAATTATTCTCGCCGACAGGAGCATCGCGTGTCTGTACGTGCTAGCATATGCTTTGGGAGACGGCGTCTGGAGCTTCAGGGGTGGCACATTTTTATTTGGCAATGTGAGAAAATCACATGTTCGGCCAGTCTCTGAGCACTGTGAGCAAGACGGCTTCATTTCATCACATTTCTTATGTCGGATCCTGCAAGAGGCGTAGATATGCAGGCTTTCTGTCAATTTTTCCAAAGAAGGCGGACCTACTTGCAAGTTAGACAGCCTGTCTTAACTTTATTTCGTCCTATAGCACCCCTGCGTTTTTTAATCGTATTCCCCTTCTCCATATTTCATCCTACCTAATGCTTCGTTGCATCTGGTTGCTAGAGAGAGGTTTTGCATTGATGGTGAACAATATTGAACAGCTGATGAAGATGAGAAAGTTCTCGGTCGTTAGGTAAGGAGGTCGGATAAAAGTGGCTTACCCTATTGGCTCCAGCGTAAACTGATACTGAGCTAACTGTCCTCGGCATGCTTGGTAGCCTTTCTCTTTGCTCCTCGAGATATATATCTATCGACCTGATTCGCTGCAGCGTAAATGGAAGCTGCTGCTATAACCTTGGGAACAAGAGATTCTTCATTGGCTGAAGCGTAAATCAAGACCACTAAGAGTTCAAACTGATTATCAATCTTTCAACGACCACCCAACAGCTCGTTAGCACTAGTATAATCCCACGAGTATAAATATTTCTCAAAAGTCTGCAGAATATCTTCACCATTGCTCTTTACTCTTCAAAAATTCCAATCGCTCTTGCTAAACTATGGCAAAACTCTTGACAGTCTTCGGCGCAACAGGCCAACAAGGTGGTGCTTTACTGGAATATGTACTTCACAACCCCGAACTATCAAAAGCTTTCACCCTCCGAGGTATAACTCGAGATGTATCCAAACCCGCATCAGTCAGCCTCACAGAGAAGGGAGTTGAAATGGTTCAGGTAATGTGTTGCTCATCTCTTGATAAATCGAGTTCTAATACTTTACCAATCTTCACTAGGCCAACTTGGATGATCCAGCTTCATTGATAAAAGCTGTTGCAGGCTCATATGCCGTATTTGGAGTTACCAACTGTAAGAACATGCCTTATATCTATTTCTACTTTCGAAGCTGAGAGAGCTAACAATACACCCATAGTCTGGGAAAACGCTTCTCTGGACGCCGAAATCGCACAGGGAAAGGCTATAGCTGATGCTGTGGGTATATTTCCTTGCTTTACACTCTTTTATTCTCAGACACGTACTTGCATATAGTTATGCATCTATTTCACTTCCAAAAAGAGAAATTATCCGCCCTCTGAAACTTTCCACATTAGAAATATGCTCATTACCCAATCATCAACAGTCTGTAAAGGCCGGAGTCGTCCAGTTGATATCGTTATCACTTCCTAACGTCACAGAAATGTCTTCTGGCGAAATCACCACCGTGCACCATTTCGACAGCAAGGCCGCAGTTGAAGCATACATTCGAACCTTACACATCAAAAGCTGCTTCTTTTGGCCCGGGGTCTTCATGCAAAACTACCTTAACATTTTGAAGCCCGAATTAGTCAGTCCCATCCGTCCTCTAAACCCAAAATCCAATATCGTGTTTTCTTTTCTAATTATATACCAACAGGATACTGAAGGCAATTGGTCCATCCCTTCCCCTTGGAGCTCTACCGCTCGTCTACCCATGATCGACCTTAGAGACACGGGAAAATTCCTTTCGCCCGCACTCTTAAACCCAGACAAGTATGATGGGAAACGTTTTACATGTGCAACGGCTTTCTACAAATCCACCGAACTCTTGGACATTTGGGAAAAAGTGACAGGCGTAAAGCTTAAGTCGAAAGCTTGGATTCCGCCTTGGCAACAACTGGAAAGTAAGTTGGAGGATATGAATAAGCTGTTTGAGAAGTATATGTATTTTGGGCTTGATGGCCAGAAGGAATTGGATTGGACTTTGCAGCAGATGAGTGAGAAGCCTACGACTTGGGAGACGTTTGTGAGGGACTATCAGCCTTGGTTTGAGAATGGATCGGTGGTTTAAACTTCGTCAATGATGAGGTGCTTGAATGAATTTAATTTGCTTATGGGATTTGTATATAATGTTGATTTCCGAATTTACAGTGCATTTCTGTGCATTTCTTGGCAAATTATCTACCCAAAGCATTCTCTCTTATCCAATGGTACCTCTACTTCTGAAGACCTAGTGAATACTTGCATCTACTAGCTAGCCTCGTCAACTATCTGTACAATACCTCTATATTGATCGAGAGGCGAAGGAATGTAGCTTGCCAAATGCTGTATGAATATCCTTGATCATACATTAGCTTCTTTCTATTCTTAATCATGCCTGCGGTAATCTAGGAATAGGACCCACATCTCGATCTACAGCACCCAGGAGCACGAAAATAAGTGAACGATCTCTTCGCTTCTTTTGAAAAACCGGCCCGGTCATCTGGCACTTCATATTTGCACCGGCATTTTTCGTCTAGTTTTTGTGAGATTAGATAAAATGAGATAATAAAATTTAATAGACAGCCATAGTAGCTCTACTGCGACGTCCTTGCCTAAGGCACGTCACCTGATCTCGTCTAACCTAGCTTTCCCAGGAAGCACCTTAAAAGGTCTTCTTCTCCTCTCCTTCTCTTCTCGTTTCTCTTGAATCAATGGCCAAGTTATGTTGCGGCCGTCACATTCACTCTCAAATAATAGCGCCAATATAACACAGCTTGAATTATTAGCTTAAGTCCGATATTAACTCCCTAATCACTTTTAGCTACTATATTGCAAGATTTGTCAATATTTTTATGCTCCATATACAACGATGTGTCGGATGCCATCAAACTTTGAAAGAACCCATAAGTTTAAGCATCTCTCACCAGCACGCCAGTTTATCCTTCAGCCCTTCTACCGATTCTGGCCGATCTCATGCCCGCTCCCGCTCCCCTATTCTCATTTTCTCATTATCTAAGTAGATATCTCCTATCTACTACTACTAACATCCTGCAGCCCCCCCCAGCGCCAGTATCTTAATCAGTTCCCCTCAAACGCTGATCCTGAGCTTGGTCCCTGCTATTCGACGAGATACCGAGTAAAAGGATGTATTCAATGGCCATGAAATGTGTGAAGAGGACCGCCCAAATATATCCCATTGTTGTAGAAGCAGTTATGCCAGGAATATCACTACACCGATCAAGAGTGAGATGAGCACTTTGCTCAAGAAAATATAGCCTATTCTAGGCTGCGCGACTTGGCTCTCAATGAGTACCCCCTGAATTTAAAAGGTTTAAGGAGTAAAATTATAAAACTCATAAAATCTGCTAATAGCCCATATAAAATTCAAGCGTGAATTAATAAAGATGCACGGGGTACCCATAGATTACCCATTGCGCAGCCTACCTATTCTCATCCTCGTTCTCGAAGTTGGAGCTGCGAGCGTCTCATTTTCTAGATAATTAGATAGGGATAGACAATCAGATGAACGATGGGATTTGACTTCGCATACCAACAAGTTGCTTCCAACCCACTCTAACGGGCGTACTCGAGCATGCCCCGAGATCAACCTGCCTCCAAACCGCTTCAATAATATTCCTCATAATTTCCACATTCCCAATTCGTCTCTCTTTGCGCATTCTATCCAAAGCATCTAAAACTCGAATGCGCTCGTCATCCATTATAACCTCGCAAGCTATCATAAATAACGGCCAAGGGCTTGTGCACAAACCTAAACTATCTACTATAGTTAACCCACGTGCGACTAGATCTCTCATGATATCAGAATCTTGCAATATACCAATGACGGAGCTGTGCAGGTAGATCAATGTTGCTAAGCGGTATAGTTCGGCAGTATCAGAGATACGTTCTGAGTCGATTCGGCCACTGGTACTATCTTTAATAATATCTTGCGTTTGCTGCAACGTCTCTAGTTGCCCCTGTAATATTTCTGGATAAGATGCAACTTCAGCCGGGAGGGTCTTGTCGCTGCTCTGAGCAATAATTTGACTTAGATCATTGACACAAGAGATGCATTGTAGCACTTGTAACGAGCATCCCAACGATCCAATGATAACCGTATCCTCAAAAACCTGGCTAGGGAGTTTGACCACGATCTTCTCCCGTTCAATTTTAGTTGACACACAACTGAATCCTGCCAAAACCTCATGATAAGCCAACCAAGTATCATAAAACCGGTTATTTCCATTTCGTATCTGGATTTGCGCATTCATAGCTTTTGCAGCACTAAGATGAGTCGCCCAACTTCCATCCACAGCATCGAACACATCCCCAACACAAAGCATCATACAAGTTGCAAATTGACCTGCAAGCCCATCCTCTCCAGACTGTATAGACTTTGAAAGGAGCCGTATAGTATTGAGTTTGTACTCGATTGCGGCGTCATGACCCCACAAATGATAGGCTGAGAGTGCTAGTATTGCCTGTCGAAGGCTCAGAGAAGAAAGAAATTGATCGGAAAGAGCATTTGGAAGCAAGACTGTCCGGAAACCATTTACTCCATCGTCGATGGTTGTGATCATTCGTGAAATTACTGAGTTATAGTACGCCAGCAAAGTACTATCTCTGGACTTTAAACCGACTTCGAAACCATATGAAAGGCTTTTCGATAGCCCCAATTGTTTGTATGTCCTAGCTAGATTTCCTCGCCATGGTGGACTATTTCTATCGAAATCCTCATAGTTTGTATTCAAGAAATGATAGCCGCAGGACCCTCGGGAGTTCTCGAATTTCAGCAATGTTCCATTATTCACTCCCCATTGAACCTCAGCCCTGCGACCATCGTGTACTTCACCCGGCCAATGAAGCTTTATCCCATATCCCTCGCATGTTCGATTTGTTCGCAGACAATTATGACAATAAGGCAGAATCTTGTCACAGCCAATCTTTCTTCCTATATTCAACGACTATTAGAACGAGTCACTTTGGGAGCTTGAAGGAAGAATGCTCACGCTTGCAGGTCCAACAGCCATTACTTGATTTATTGGGTTGGCGGGCAACTAAAGACATACTTAATTGGTCGTACACCATTCACAATAGCACAATCGAAGTCTCGAACATGACTGTTGTCAAGGTTTATCTTGTCATAAGTTATCTAGCACGGGCCGCTCGCTTAACGACCCCTCAATTTTGACCCCCCTTTTCTTCGCTTTAGAATAGCGAGATTGAATATCTAAAGATACTTAAGTCAGATGAAAAGAGAGTGGTCAATTTTGTTGTTGCGCATCTATAATTCTCCCCGAAATTTTCGTTGGACATCTGCAAAATCCCCTAAAAATCTCGCACATTTGTGCTCCTGCTACCCAGAGTTTAGATGAAATTAATGAGATTTTGTCAGGCATCGACCTCCCTCACCTATACAACTTTAGCCCCAAAATATACTAAGCACTCCGTCCCTGCACTTCAAAAATATCATTCCTCCAGCCACTGCCCGCATTATCATTCACCACTTCCCCCACCATCGCTGCCTCCTCATCCCAAAGCTTCACTACACTGCCGGGTGTATAAATGCCCTTGAAAACCGCTCCTCTCGTCTCTGCACTCCCTCTGACCCCCACATTAACATACAAATCAGGATCCTCTTCCGGCGTCAACCGCGTTAAAACCGCCTTGAAAAACGTCTGTATATCCTTCGGATCACTTATCCTCGTCGCTCGGAGTCTCTCCCTTGCAAAGACTAACTCCCTATTAGCTGCATGGAAGAAATCTTCGATACTTTTTGACAATTGTTTCTCCAGAACAGAAGCGAGGATAGGTCGGAGAAACGGTTTGAGGAGAAAAAAGAAACAAGAGGAGGCGGTTTTCCGGAGGGAATAGTTGAGATGGTGGATTTTTACACCGGCAGATTGGAGCGTGAGGATCTTTTCAAGAGAATTATGCGTTATATTAACTGTAAGGATTATATCTATGCCACGCTCGTCGAGCTCAAAGGAGGCAAGCCCGGAGGAGGTGAATGAGAGGAAGGATTTGTGGGTTCGGAGGAAGTAGCCAATGTCTGTTGCGCGGATGGAGATTCCTTTGAGAGTGATGGTACAGAGTGTGGAGACAGAAGATACAGTTCGGAATCGTGCTTTCGTTATGGAGATGCTATTGGTGGATTTGATAAGGAGTTGAAAGGGGAGGAAAGAGGAATTGTTTATGTTATGGCCGGGTTCCAGAATTAGGTTCTCAAGAAGAAGATCAATGTCGGGATTGGAGATTTCGAGACGTGGTATTGGAAGGTATTGGATAGCCGTCAAGACTAGGGGAAGGAGGATAGTGGTACTGTCTGTGAAAAGATCTGTATTAGAGGTCTGGTTAGTCGGGGTGAGGATAGCCCATATTTGTAGGGTAGTGTCAACAAGTTTGGAGACTTCTTTATCATTCATGACGGAATTGAATGTAGTGCGGGCTTGTTTAAGGAGGGCATCGATATCTTGACGAAGAGGAGAATCTGTTCCAGTTTCCTTTGCTTTTTCTTTCAACTCGTCGAATATGTTGCCAGCGGATTCGAAGAAATCGGGATCTGTGAGCATTTTTTGAATGGATGCTGCAATTTCCCCCATCAAGTTTTCGAATTCTGGATCCTTTTGTGCATGCGACGTAACTTTGTTGACGCGCGTCTCGAGCTCTTTCCATGCTTGTTTGTTTCCGAAGGAGCTGACTAAAGACCACCCGTTCTGAATTGCACGATCGAGCTCCTCGTTGGTGTCGACATCCTCCTGGACCGTATTAATGGTGTCATCAATTGCTCTTGAATAGACCTTTGCATATCGTTGGATCAAAAGACCAATGGTATTAACCGAGTCAGAGTAATCGTTTCTCTTTCGAAGGTTTGTAACAGCAGCCTGAAGCCGTTTAATTAGAGCTTCCTTTTGATCTCCAGAAATATTTTTCTTCAAACTAGCTCCGGCTTCTTGTCCAGTTCGTTGCATGCCCTTCGCCACAACATTGGTGATTTCTAAAGCTTCAGCTTGAAGCTCATCTTTCGTGATCGGCTTGCCATTTTCATTCTCTGGGGTTTTGAGAGCTTCGTTCTCTTCTGAGGAAGGCTCGATTTGATTTGCAGCTTCGTTAGCAACATTAGATATCGTTTTCGCTGTGTCTGCAAACACTTGTCGACCAATCGTGTCGAGATCGGAAAGAAACATTCGAAAGTCAGAATTGGTCAAGAGCAGACTTCCAACAGTCTTAAGACTCTCGAATGCTATAGCAGTAAGTAAATGAAAAGTGGTGGGTGAATGAGAAGACTTACTAGCCGAAGCATCTGCTTTTGCCCTTGTAGAAGTAGCCGTTTGGATCAAATCGGTTGTATCTACCGATATTCTGGTATGTATCAAGGACCAGATAAAGTCTTGTACTTGATCTTCGTCGTTCTTGGCTATCAAGAATTCAATGAATTCCGAGAGCCATCGCTTCGATAATTGAACCAATACTTTCCCACTATTGCTCAGCCCGGGAGTGCTTGGATTCAAGATATCTGACGCCAATAAAGTCCTTAAATTGATGATGACCTGTTCGGTAGATGGCATAAAACCTTTGGTAAGGGCTCTGATCATCTGGTATGTGTGAAGCTTTTGATGGACTCTTCTTTGAAGAGACGTATCGTCCTCATAAACAGGTAGCAATGGTTCGGTTTCGCCATTGTTTCTAGACTTCGTCTTCCTTGATCCACAGCAAGAAGGCATATTAAGAAGATATGTTGGAAGGAAGTGAGATACAAAGAGGTAAAGTTCAGTTTAAGTATGGCCTGGACGTAAAACTCGATGACGGATGGAAGTCAGCCAATTGGATAGAGTCAAAGGTAAAATGGTCTGCACCAATAGATGAAGAGCATTGGAGATCTAGATGGGACCAAATTCCCTGCTTTCAGGTCTCACTACAAGTAACCTTAGAGAGTTAGAAATAATTGGCTACGTCATTGGGAAATCGGCGATAAGAGATTAAGGTTAGATATCGGAACATAGATGATCCGGACGGGCGCTAGCGGATAAGCCAGGAACGAGGCCAGTACGGGCACATTTTCTGGAATTCACACCAATATCTGCCTAGATCCATGTTGGAAACTTTGGCATTATGGAAGAACGAAAGGAAGAGGTCACTCGAAGACCTTTGTATGGCAAGTCCTCTAGCTAACTTCAGCTTCCAGGCCCTTATGCTAACTGTTCCTAGTCTATGATCTTCCCCAGGATATTTTGGCGACTCTGATCCCAAAAGTCGATACAGGTGCGGGGTTGGACCAGGAAGAAGTCAACCTCTCCAAAACGAAATCCGACGAAGATATCGAATCAAGGACTGAAGCGACTGTTGGATCGAAGGCATGTTCACTGTGCGGGATTACATTCTACACAGTGGAGGATCAAAAGAGTCATATAAAGTCCGATTTACATGGCTACAACCTAAAACAGAGGATTCGAGGCGCAAAGCCTGTATCAGAAGCAGACTTTGAGAAGCTAGTAGGAGGTAAGACCCTCTCTATCTAGTTGTAAAAGCGTGCCTCTAACACCCCATAGATCTCGATGAGAGTCTTTCAGGCTCCGACTCATCCGATTCCGAAGACGACGAGAATGGAGATACACGCAAGGAAACTACGTTGAGCGCCTTATTAAAGAAGCAAGCTGCTATATCATCGAACGAGACCGAAGATGACGCGGTTGTATCAAAAAGGGGGAAACGAGACTCCGGGAAACCTCCTCTGTTCTGGTTTACAACGCCAACCCTACCTATGAATACATACCTTGGAATATATAGAGCCATCTTCACAAACACAGAGCAGGAAAACGAGCTATCGATATTAGAGACTGTTTACAAAAAGCAACTGACTCCAACACCACAAGTGAAGATTCCAACAGACTCTAATAATGGAGTTCCACTTCCAGAAGCGTACAAAGGACCTCATATCTTTTTATGCATGATCGGTGGTGGTCATTTCGCTGCTATGGTAGTATCGCTCACCCCGAAACAAAAAAAATCTACATCTGGACCTATATTCAAAGAAGCCACCGTCCTAGCTCACAAAACATTCCATCGCTACACAACCCGTCGAAAACAAGGAGGATCCCAATCGGCGAACGACTCTGCGAAAGGAGCCGCCCATTCCGCCGGATCTAGTCTTCGACGTTACAATGAACAGGCCTTGACCGATGAAGTTCGGTTACTACTTTCAGACTGGAAGGGCATGATCGATACCTCGGAATTACTCTTTATACGTGCTACAGGAAATACGAACAGAAGGACACTATTCGGCCCTTACGATGGCCAAGTCCTTCGACAGAATGACACTAGGATAAGAGGATTCCCATTTAGTACCCGCCGTGCGACACAAAACGAGCTCATGCGCTCCTTTGTGGAACTCACGCGTGTAAAAATCTATGAATTCGATCCCTCCACCATTATCCCCGAACCTCAAGAAAAAGCCCCCGTTACCAAACCTGCCGCACCAGCAAAACCAAAACTCACAGAGGAAGAAGAGACCCTACTCCTCCACACCTCCCAACTCCAAACCCTCATCCGCCGCTCCAAAGCCCCCGCTCTCCTTTCTTACCTCTCAACCAATTCTCTCTCTGCAAACTTCTCCTTCTACCCCGCCTCCTCAAATTACCACGCACCGACCCCACTTCACCTTTCCGCCTCCCTAAATTTCCCGCCCATAATCTCTGCTCTCCTCTTAAAAGCCAACGCGGACCCCACCCTCCAAAATCGCGACGGAAAGACCCCTTTCGAACTAGCCGGTGACCGCCTAACTCGGGACACTTTCCGCGTTGCGCGCTTCGAACTCGGCGAATCAAAATGGGACTGGGAAGCCTCCTGCATCCCACTGGGAATCACGCGAGTAGAAGCGGATTCCCGAACTAAGCGGGAGAATGAAGAAGAAAGAAGAAAGGAAGAGGAGAGGAGGAAAGAGGAAGAAGCGAGATTGGAGGTTGAAGGACCGAGAGTGGAGGAAGGGAAGAAGGTTTTGGGAAAGGCGCAGGGAAGGGGACGAGCGTTGGTTTTGGGACAGGTAAAGAAGAGTGCACAGGAGATGAGGGAGGTAGAGCAGAGGGGCTTGACCCCCGAGATGAGGATGAAGTTGGAGAGGGAAAGGAGAGCGAGAGCGGCGGAGGAGAGGATACGGAGGATGGATGGTACAGGTGCGGGTGAGGGGTAGAGGTGTATTTTGGGTGATACTATTGTGAAAGCATTTGTCACTCTTCACTTTATTACTTAAAATATACTTCGTTACCATCACTACCCTACTACGAAGAGTGAGAAGATTTTAAAGATATTGTCTTTTTTAAAAGCGATATATTCACAATCCCTTTTAAAATTCTCACTATTACTATTCTCCTCCATAACCCCATGATCAAAAAAGAAAAAAAAAAAAGGATTAAGGCTGTGCGTCATTCCAACTAATGGATGAAAATGCGGTTGTGGGGTTGAGGGGAATTGGGGGAGAACATTGGAATGAGGGACTATCTGAGGTAAGTATCTGAGTACTGGAAATCCTATGGAGTTTTTATCAATAGAGCAGAGCAGAGTCTGTTACCTAGGTAGTTTTGAGATGTAAATTATATTAACTGGCAAACACGACCAACACTTTCCGAACATTCCATTGACCCGTTCCCTTCCCTTCCTCTTTTTCTCTCAAAAATTTGCGAACAAATATCTCTATCCCTCAAATCTAAAACCAACATATGTCCCGGTGAATGCCCCATAACTTTCCCTTTAATGCGCTCGCCAGCCCTCATAACCGCCTCTTGAGGCGTAACACCACAACCCCAGAACACCGGAATTTCCTCTTCATCCTCCTCTCCCCCCAGTTCCTCTTTCTCTCTCCCATCCCTTCCACCCCCCTTTCCTTCCCCCTCACCCTCACTCTCCCCTTCCGGCACAAACCTTCTCCCCACTCCATTCCACCCCACAGGAACATCCCCCCAATCTGGGCTCCCCAAATCCCTAATTCCTAACCTCCTCACTCCTTCCCAACCCCAATCCACGGGCGCACCATGCGTCAACCCAAAGCGTCCTGTAATCTCCCTCACTCGCTCAATATCCTTTTTCTTGTAACTCCTCATTGAAACGACCATTGTGCAATCCCTAAATACGCCTGATGATGAGAGGGGGATGGTCGTGCGATACATGGATACATTTCTTGTTTTTCTGTTTCCCTTTTGATAGCGAGGCTGTAGCCCGGCGGCGGTTAAAGCAGTCTCAAAGGAAAAGCTACACCCAATCAGAAACCCTACATGCCCTCCTTTACTTTCTCCATCCTCTTCCCCTTCTCCCCCCTCTTCTTCGCCACCCGCCTCCCATTCATCAACAACATCCTTCACTCCCTCAACCACAAGTACTCCCCCCTCATAAACATTATACCTCGGCGCATCCCTCCTCAAATCCAAATCCTGCGCAAGAGCACGCGCCGGTACAGACGGAATATGGGAAATCAATGATGAAGGAGAACCGGGGAGAGTGGAGGCTAGGAGTGGACAGGAAATGGGGTTCAGGAAGCAGAAATGCTGAAAGGAGGAGGCATAGAGGGAAGGGAGGATCAAAATATTGGCTTGGATATGTGTTGGGCAGAGGGAAGATGTTGGAGTTGTGAGGGCGCCGGAGCGGGCGAGGAGGCGGGTGGTATATGGGGTGGTCATTTTTGGGGAATAGATAGGAGAAATTTTGTTGATTAAATCAATCAAGCAAATCGTATGAAGTGAATCGTCTAAAGCGAATCGCGATTGAGACGATGGAAAAGAGCTCAAGTTCTCTAAAGGTCCTTTAGGAGGCGATTAAGAGGATTGGAACGAGAAACGAGGAGAAACATGTTAAATATATATATATCGTCAAGAAGCACTTATAAATAACACCAGGAAGGTGAAAGTCCGAAGTGTCGGACTTCGACCTGCGTGGCTTTTTCAGCTGTGCACAATATTTGCATAAATACTGCTTAATTTGTGCAGAACAATATCGGAAGAAAGGTCCAGTATCAACGATTTGGAAGAACCCTCTGCAATTTGCACGATATAGTAGGTTTCTTGGAGTGGTCTAAATAAAAATTTGAAGGGGATGAGGTTATTTATCAGCTTGACACTTGCAAGTAGGAACTGTACCAGATTAGCTAGTGAGTAGTAAAATCTAGCTTCAGAAAGGGTAAAGATATTATTCAGCCCCCAGGGCTAGTAATTCATCATATAAGAATGAGAAATCCACCAATAATAGCTCCAAATTCTGAAAAGCACGTATAATAATGCAGACAATGAGATAAAAAGAACACAAGTAGCTGACAAAGTGTACGCCATCAGCCCTATTACCCCCATGCGAAAGAACCCTGTAAGCGCCTAGTTATTATTTTAGGTGAGTTATGTCCGAAACGCCTAATAAAACCTGAGCCTGTCAGTTTAAGATATTTAATGAGAGCGAATGGAGGTTTACCGTGTAAATTGAAATTTGCTGTAGCCAAGGTTGTTATCGAAGATTGAAGGAAAAATATGTGTTCAATTAATCGGCAAAGGGGTTTTCGTATATCTCCCAGTTCTCAAAGACAAATTTCTCAGTATAATCGTATTCTGAATTGTTGATGGGTGTCGCTCACAGATAATCTCTCTCAAATTCCGCATCCAAATGAACCGGAACTCTATCCTCTTCTGTATTTCTGTCTCGCTCTTTCGTTTGATTCTGTACCAATTGGAGCAGCAACTTGTTGTTTTGTGAGACGAGAAGTTCAATCTTGTCAACTTTGCTCTCGAGAGCTCGCAGACGTGCATCATTGCCCATTATATCACGCCAATCTTCTTTCGTCAAAGCTCCTTCAACTACTACTCTTTGTGGTGGCTCTGGAGGATGCGCCGATTGGTATTGGTATGCTGCCTCTTCTTGCTGTTGGAGTTGTGCTTGTAGTTCTCTAGTAAGCTGTCTCTCGCTCGGTCGTTTTCGTTTGTTCGGTCGGTATCCATTCATCTCTCCTTGTCCCTGCTGTGTTGGAGTATAAGTTTGCTGCTGATGTTGCACCATTTCTCCTCCTTGTGGCTGTTGATATTGCTGTTGGGAAGCCTGACCCATATCGGCAACTGGTTGCGGGGGATTTGGACCAGAAACAATTCTAACACCAGGATTCTGAGCCTGTACCAAAGTCTCCGCTGCAATTGCAGCCCTACGAGCTTCCTTTCTAGCCTCCTCAATTTTTCTTCGCGCATCAACCTGTCTCATTCTCTCTGCTTCTGCTTCTCCATCTTCAACCTTCAGAAACTCCATCCATTGATCCAATTTTTCATTCAATTCTCCACCAGGTTTGCTAGGTATGATTCCATTCTCCCAATCACTCAATTGTCTTCGGCGAGCTTCTACCAATCTTCCAACAGTAGCGCTCATCTGTGCTAGTAATTTCCCCGTATCATTTTGAAAAGCTGTATTAACACCATTCCAAAACTGCGCCTTCGAACCCTCTTTGTAGTTATGTTTTAAGTCATAACAATGTTTCAACATGAGGATGTGATCGCGTTCATCGAGATTTTGACGTGGTTTGCGCGCAGAACTGCCCATTGAAGACGCGACGCTCGATTCTCTTAATTCTCTAGCTGGGGTCATAAGCGATCGTGGCAGAGAAGGAGGATGCATTCGCGATTCGGTCGAGGGGGTAAGAGTCGGAGTGTTGACTTCTATTGACTGGACATTGTTGGACTGCTGATTTTGAGATGATGAGGGACGCGAATTGTTTGTGGGGGTTTGAGGTGGGAGAACAGGTGAAGGTCTTTGGGATGAATTGGGCGCCATTGCTGGAACAAGCTTGAAAGTGTGAAACGCAGATGTCATGGATGTGTGGGAGGTATCCTGAGAGGATGGAGGAGTTTAGAGGTTGAAAGGAAAGATTGTTAATTGTGAATTTCGAGGTCGATTGCCGTTCACGAAAGAGGATTAGCTAGCGTATACTAGCCAAAAGTGGTTTAGTTTGTTGCTCAGGGGGTACGTTTGATATTAAGTACAGCCTTCAAGTAATATTTACTCAAGTTGAAAAATTTGAGACTTTATGAATTGGAATGAGTGTTCTAGAAGATTTAGAGAAACTTTATGTATAATCTTAACTAGGTTAAGGTATATTATAATTATGTAGAGAATTAAGAAGGCTAGAGAGAAATATCACTTAGAAACGGAACAAGACCCACCTTTATGTACGCATATCTACTATGCGTAGATACCTTCAAATACTTTAGGGCCATCCATTTAGGCCCCTCGTCTTACTCTTCTTCCTAGAGCGGTTAAATATTTACAAAGAGTCACACACAGAACATCGGAATTAATTACATCTTCTATTTCATACGCAAAGCCTCACTCCTAAATATGATATTTAAACCCTACATCTCTGTCCCCCGTCTTCACCCTCCTATTATCCTCAGCTCCCGCCTCAATTTTACTCTTCATCCTGTTCTCCCTCTTTATATACAGAATCTTCCCAAGAATCATCACTTCACTAAAGCAAATAGCTCCCAACGAGAAACCATTTCCAAATTTATAAGGCGAAGTTCGATATATCTGTCCAGCAACAATACCAGCTGTGTTTCCGATCGATTGCTGAACTCCAATAGCTGCTGCTCGTCTGTTATGAGGGGCGACGTTTACGTTTAGCCAAGTAATATTGAGACCTGGACCGATGTATACGGCGGTAGCGCAGAGGAAGGTCGCGAAGTATTTGACGCCTATAATAATCAATTAGCTCTAAATTTGCTGGAGGTGGAGACTGGTAGAGTAGGACCTTCGTGTTTTGCGGTGATGAGTATTATATATCCAATTATCCCAAAGAAATTAGCAAGGAAAACAAACTGAAATTGCCGTTAGTCAAGTGCTTATCGGTATTCCAGGATGACTTACAGGTCCACGAATGCTCATACGATCAGATATATAAGCTACTGATAAAAAAGATATAGCTCCCCATATATACACAGGTATAGTAAGGTAATTAGACTGGAGAGTATCATATTCCATAGCCTTCAAAACGGAAGGTAGGAAAGTGCTAAATCCATATAAGAGAATGTCCTGACAGAATTGTATAATGCCACTGTTTCGCATTAGCCTTTTGCTCAAATACCGGACCACCAGACTAACCTCATATAAAGCTTTGGATCTTTAAGTTCGATCTTTACTTCATTCCAGTCAAACTTCTCAGCACCTGTAAAGGCACCATTAGCTTTTGTTACAGATCGAAAAGAAGGAAGTGGTAATAACCCATATACTGTCTCCTCTGAGCACCCCTGCACTTCATTACTTCCCTCTCCTCCCTATTCAAGAACCATGAATTACCCGGATCGGTGGGGAGTCCAAACCAAACGATAACCGCAACAAAGATACTGAAGATCCCCTCAATGATATACACCCATCTATCACCACATTAGCAACCACTTCTCATTCTCATCACGGAAAAACAAATGAGAGAAAACCAACCTCCACCCGGCAACCCCAGAAATCCCATCCATCTGCAACAATCCGTACGCCAACAACCCCCCAAAGGCCCCCGACAATGCAGCGCAACCAAACAAGTACGCCATCCTCTTAGCCATCTCCTCTCTCTTATAAACCTGCGTGAGATACAACACCAACACAGGAAATACTCCGGCCTCACACATTCCCAAAATCAACCTTGTAGTATACAATCCTCCCACATTCTGAATGAATCCCGTGAAGATGGTTGTTAAGGACCAGATCACGCAAAGTATGCAGAGGATTAGACGCGGAGTGAGGATTTTGGAAAGTAAGGTGAAGGGTGTCTCGAAGAGGACGTAGGTGCAGTAGAAGATGGAAACGGCAGTGCTGAATTTACTTGAGGAAGTGTGGATATCGGTTACAATTCCTGCGACTTTTACATTTCCTATTCTCATATCAGCTATGAAACCCTGATTGAGGGAAAGGAGGGATAGGTACCAATATTTGAACGATCCAAAAAACAAGAAAGATAAACCAGCATTAGCACCGGTATAAACGCCAGATCCAGTTTCGCAAGTACTTTCATCTCTTTCCCCGGATCGATATAGAATTCTTCTCTACCTTCTAGATCTTGACTCTCCGCAGGAGTTGAGGGGGATTTTTCATCTTTTGGGACTTCCATTTCCGCTTCTTGAATTTGTCTCAGGTTAAAGTATTGGATGGAAGGAGAAATTTGGTTATGATTAGTATAAAGTTATAGGATTTAGAAACATAATGACATGAGCGAGCTTCTTATATCTTTTCCCTAAGCTGTTCCTGTTTAGTCATGCAGCCAGCTGTAGGATGGATGCAACAAAGACCAGGACCCCTGTCAGCGGGGTTGGACTACCGAAAGATAACCCCCTCTCCGCCAAAAAAAGAGCATAACACCAAAAGTTTGAAATTTCTCACTATCTACGAAGAACCCGTATTTCAGTATAAATGTACTACAGCGCTAATTCGCTGAAACACACCGTAATAAAAAACCCCCCACTGATCTTCAGCCTTTATAGCCATAATAATCAACCAACCCTTTTATTGGGCTTAAGCATAAAGGAGCGGGCAAAGAGGAGTAGTATGCTGTCACTTTTTTGAGGATATTCAGAGATTTCCACTTTCTTTTTACTTTTAGAAGGCTCGCAGAAGAGTTCGAGGGAATCCACGGAACGGGCAAGGGCGCTAGCGCTGCAGACATCAATACAACGGCCTACGAAAATGTCAAGAACACCTGGACCAAGCGAGGGATTTGGAACAAAAGATGGGGTATATTTTAATATTTATAAACTTATAAACGGACCCTTTTGCGTATAATTGCGACTCTCAATCTAGCGGTGGAGCTGATTTAACTCCTCCCTCCTTAAATTCACCTTTCTCCTCTTCTTTACCCACCAGCCAACTAGCAAAGCTGGCACGACCACGTTATGATATTGGGACTTGAATTCAAGCTCTTTCTCTTCTCGAGCAAGGCATTCCACATAATAAGATATCTTAGCTTACTGGCATATCAAAATCCCAAATTTACAAGATCCGAGACAAAGCATATGAAAGAGGATTTAAGTGGAATTATCCTTGAAAGATAAATCTTTGATTTATATGAATCTAAACTTCTCTGGCCACTAAATTCTCTTGATCTTAATGCTACTGAGCCTACTTGGTTCTGGATAAAAAGAAAGATTATAGTATATAGAGAAATTCATGGAGAAAAGCACTAGAAGACGAGTGAATCAAATGTTGGGAGGAATTACCGCAAGAGACGATTCAGGCATGAATAGAAAGGATTATTATTCATATAAACGATGTTATTAGATTAAAAAGATAAAGAGGGATTAGAAGGCAAGACAAAGTATAGAATATACTGAGCATGGGTTGAAAATAATTTGATGTTCAATTAGGGTAAAGGTTTCTCGGCTACAGGCTTCTTTAAGCTCTGATTGGCTGAAATACCCTTTAGTCTCATAACTTTTGACCTGGTTTTTCGCATACTATTCTCAATATATCGTCATTTGCCCCTTAGCTCATATATTCCCACAATCTCTTTGTATATTATATATACTGAAAATTAATCATATCCTAGCTTATTTTATTGAAAACGTCTTAAAATTTAGCCCTTACAGCCTTTTTATTTGTATACCTTCTCGCACCTGCCAATTTCGGCCTCCTTCTTTTTTGGTAACCAAGAAACGCCTATCGTTTTAATTTTGCTTTCTGTCATATGTGCAGGATAGGGGAGGGGATTGCAAGTAAGGCTTGAGAGGGTTGCCTAGTGCCCTGTGGATAATAGATAATAGGTCGGTGGTGGAAGTCCGGCTGGAGGTCGAACTCCATATTGCGGCTGACTGACTGGGAAGGTTGGACAACATACGAGTGAGTGATACGGATAGCTGTTGTATGAGGTGATACTGAAGTATCATCTGGGCGATTGGTATGCTTATTGTGAGACTAGACTAAGTGGGGGTGATGATTTCCATTCTCTCTCCCCTTCCTTCCTCTTTATCTCTTTCCGAGGCATCCGTAAGACAAGTTCTCTCTCTTATGGTAGATTCTCTGTTTTAAAATTAGCAGGAGTCCTAGCAGGACAACTAGCCGATTTTAATCTAGATCTGGATTTAAGTCTGTGTAAATATATACCATATTTCACGGGGTGGGTCAGTCCATTTCCCCCCATTCACCCCGTCCCTCCGTGTCTGTTAAATTCCTGTGCCCGTACGTATACCTTCTGTTCCTTCGCCAAGTGGCATAGCAAGTATATAAATATAAGAATATCATCGTCAATGCTCTGAAGCAAGTGCCCTAAAAGCACTCTTCAAAACGGAAGAGCCTATCACGTCTCATTATATTTTCCAGTACCACACTCCCCCCTTCGGTTCATCTTCCTTCTTTACCACACCCACATTCACTTGTACCAGGCCAAATTGTCTATTCAACCAAATCACCGTAATAACATGGATATGATAGAATCTCCAGCTTGCCTGCTATTCATCCTGGCCCGTCTAATTCATGCTATGTTAAACGTATGTTTTCTTGTCGAATACACTTGAGAGGTAGGCGGGCCGGGTTTTGGCTTAGGAGAGAGATGTGGACGGTGGCCAGGCGGTGGTGCTGCTGGCGGGACACATCGAAAGGTATAGTCCCCTCCTAGCCGCCCTCCTTCAAGTATGCCTTCCCCATCGCATCTCCCAAATCGCGGGCACTTCCCACCGGTGTAACTTTGAAATTTGCAGGTATGACATCTTGCCGTTGCAACAATATCTCTGGCCGATTAAGTACACCCCACTCCCAATCCGCAAGCACCAAAAGACCAACACTCAAGAGGTCACTTAGATTAACCGTTCGATTTGCCTCCTCCCTACTCTGGCCCGCGTACATGAAAGACTTTATGCGCCTTTCTCTGTTGAAATGTGGACGGGGATATGGCGTTTGCAAAGTTGGCGTTAGAGGTTTGAGGTATGACTCAAGTGGGAGTTGTTAGATGTTGATGGGGAATGGTCAGTTTTGGAGAATCGCAATAGAAATTGGAGAAGGCATGGATCGATGGTTATGAGTATTTTGATGTTGAGAAGGATAGGTGAGGGTGGGATAGCAATGTTTCCTTGGAGATAGTTGAGGTGGAAGTGAAGGTACAAGGGAATAAGTTGTTAGGCTTTTGACTACTCCGACTAGTTTCTCTCCTTTTTTTTCTTTTTCTTCACACGCTTGAGCTATTTCCTTGAAACTAATCGCCAGCTTCAAACTAAGTTGTCTACTACGATCTAGATAAATACCGCATCTCTTATAGCAAAATGGATCGTGCGCCTTTGAAGCACATAAGCCTTGATTATTGATTAGCGTCCCATGAGCGGAGGTAATAGCGTCGATAATCCCATGTTCTATACTATCATTTAAGCTCTAATTATCATGCACTCACATCGTCCTATACGCATGCGTTAAAACCAAAAACAAAAACCCCAAACTTAAGACTCTAAACCAGAACACCCATCCCAAACAACCCCATCCAACAAAAACTGATCGAAATCGGCCCCTCCAAACCCATCACCAAACCCCAACTCACCCCAATCCCCAAGCTCCTGTGCATCATTCAACACCACCCCCTCTTCCATCCCCACCATCCCCATCCCATTCCCACAATCCACCAATCCCCGTATAAAATCAAAACTCTCTTCACTTCCTTGTCTCTCTTTCCCATCTCCCTCCTCCCCTTCCTTTCCTTCCTTTCCTCCTCCTTTCCTTTCCATTTCCCTCATAGCACACAAACAAACCTCTCTAACCTGTCTTGCACAACTCCACGTCTTCTCAATACCCAGCAACGCCTCTAATATCTGATCCATCGGCCTCCCAATCTCAGGATCCGTAAAACTCGAATTCTCAATATATCGTTTCATTAAAATGATAGAAGCAGCGGAAGCTAAAGTGTGGACGAAGGTGAGGGGTAAGTGGGAATAAGGATAGGAGGCAGAATATATCCGGAGCAGCTTAAGGAGAGTGGAGAGGGATGAGTAGCAGGTGGAGAGGGAGGAGGACGTCTGGATGAGGGGGGATTTGAAGAGGTGTCTAGGTGGGCGGTGGAGGATTAGGAGGGCGGTGTGGTAGACCATGCTGTTTTGTTATTAATTAAATTGCGTGGAATGAGAGGATAAGAGCGGAAAGGAAGGAAAGGAAAGGAGACATGCTGTAGATGAAGCACTAAGCTCGGAACCGGTCCCACAGTCCACAAATTCCAATGCAACTTAGCCGGTAAATCCTTCAACCACTTCGTCAACGCAACGTGTATATCATTAACACTCGTCTCTAACACGGCCGTATCCATAGTCTTCACATTCCGATTCTCAAACACCTCGGTAATCATCCTATGCAAAATCTTACACAATTCCACTTGATGAATCCACGAAGCAACTAATTGAAATCCATCTTCATAAATAGCGCCCGGGGTGGCTTTCACTATATATTTCTCACGGAGGGAATCCCATTCTGGCGGATAGGGAATCCGAACTGTATTTTGCACGTCGGATTCTCCGGGGTATAAAGCCGGGGGTCGCCCGAAATAGAGAGAGAGTTGTTTGTCGGCTATGAAAGCAGCCCAGTATGTTCTACGCAAGATTTCTCGCTCGACGCGTGAGTCGTCAGAGCTTTTCCAGTTGGTAGGGTCGAGATGCAAGCCCATTTCGTGGGCGATTCGGAAGGCCATTCCGGAGAAGAGCCAGCCTTTGGAGGGTTTTCCATGCCCGATTTCTCGGTGTCCAAGCAGGATTAGGGCTTGTAGTGTGGTGAGATTAGGGGATTCGAGGGCAGAGGTATAGAGGAGTTCTTGTGCTCGGTGGGAGAAGACGTCGGAGAGTTCTCTTAAGGCGATTTCTTCACTGGAGAGAGCGCCCATGGCGCAGATTGCGTACATAAGGAGATCAGAATAGTAGGGACCGGATCCGGCGTCGAAATCTCGGAGGAAGTATTCTCGGTAGAGGCACATGTGGTATTGATATTGGTTTTGGAAAAAAGTTCCCATCAGATGCTTGCAGATATCGCTATGAGGCGCAAAAGCTAAATGGGATTGAGTGTATGTCACAATAGGTTCAATCTGTGTTGTAACATGAGGTTCAAGAGGCGATGTTGAAGGGTTCTCCATTTCCTCTGAAGGGCTGATTTGGTAGAAACTGGTTGGGCCATAGAACTCGGCTGATTTACCATCTTTCAGCTTACGGAGATGACCTGTCCAAGAGCGAATGGGAATATCGGTGGAGCTGGGGGTTGGTTCGGTTGGTTTAGGGGGGGTGGTAGAGAGAGGTGGTTGTACGCGTAGATGATTGGAAGAAGCGCTGAAGTTAGCTAGCATTTCGTCTCGTTGTAAGGCATCAACTGCTATGAGTTTCGTAATGAACATCTCTAGAGATGCTATTTGACCTTCAAGAGCTTGAACATAGCCTTTGGGAACGGGTCTGAGAAGAGGGTTCAGTAGGACTTTGAGAAATGTGCAGTTAGCGAGATCGTACCTTTGTTTCTCCCCAGCTCTTTGATAAGTACATTTTGCTCTTGTCTTTTCACAATGCTGACAGGGTTCGGTACGATTACATTTTATCTGATGTATCATGGAGTCAATAACGGTCTATCACGCTTAGGACTATCAAAGAACCTTTTTCCTGCGGCAACTCTGACAGCTGTGCTTGGCAATTAGTCCTATTCTTAAGAGTAACAGGGAAGAATATGGCTCACGCAGTCTTAAAAACGCGCCTTTCCATAGCCTCATCTGGCTCACGATCCATCTTGAATTTCCCTCTTTGGAGAGGGGTGAGTGCAGGGGAGGGGAGCTGTCAGCCTTGCAAGAGGAATCTGGAGCTTAGATTTGTGAAGGACAAGATGCGAAGATCACTAGGAAGAGCACTAGGTTGACAATATATATGTAGTGGGTAAGAATGAGAAAGCATCGTTAGATAGAAGACACTTAGCTAAGGTACTCGCGAGGCTGAGGGTTACATGATTGCGGAGAAATCATGTGATCGGAAACTCACTCACGACTTCTGATTGAAGAGCATGCTCTCGCCGTAGATATAAGTGAAACCCTTTGATAGAAGGATAATGGGTAGAGTTTCGGTAGTATTAGTCTGATATTTGAAACAGGAAATCAAACGAGAAGCGCTATCAACTTCAGAATTCAAATCCTCAGTAGACTTCCATACAATGCTTCATATTAGTATAATTTCTATGCCCCATCTTCAAACAAGAACTCGTTCCCGAAGGCTATCTCCTCGTCATCCTCTAACCCCCACATCTATTTCACAGGTTTTCTTGCAACCATCAAGTACATAGGCGTGAACAAGTCCTCTTTCGCACCCGCAACCAAGCAGTCAGCAGCTACTGCTAAAGAATCGGCAGTCTTTTGCGATCCATATGGCGCAAATCCAATCTTCTCCAATAGACCCACTCCCCTGTGCGCAAGCCCTCTTCCAAACTTAGTCATTCGTGCAATAGTCAAGAAGTCGAAGACCGAACCCATATATTTGAAATCTCCAGCAAGAGGGTAATACCATGGTGTGGCATCGGGCCTCTTTGCTAAATCTTCATTCAAGATGAGCTCGAAACCAGCGGCTTTGATAGCGGCAAGACCTTCAGAGATTGTTACCATGTTAGAGATTCCATCACCCTGCTCGATACCAAGACGAATTGAACGGTGGTGCTCGTTTTCGTTGTCATAGTTATCGGTCATGAGCCATTCATAGACACCGAAAGTACCTCCCGGCTTCAAGACACGAAAAATTTCGGAGTAGACGCCTTTAAGGGAGGGAGCATGAACGGTAGCTTCGATTGCATAGACAGCGTCGAAAGTCTCATCTGGGAAGGACATTTGCTTTTGCATTGTTAATTTTATCCTAGTAAGAATTTTGGGAAAAGGGGTAGCTAACCATGAAATCGCCCTTTACATATTTCAATTGATCCGATAATCCCTCTTTAGCAGCATATTTCGTCGCTCGCTCAATTTGGTAATCATTGTTGTTCAATCCGGTAATATGTGCTCCTGTGAACTTCGCGATTTCTCGTGCTGGTCCTCCGACTCCACAGCCAACATCCAGGACCTTGTCACCATCTTTGAGACCGATCTTCGCAGCGAGGTAGTGTTCATGACGGGCAATGGCTTGATGGAAGGGTTCTCCATATGCGAAACGGCAGAAATGGAAAGATTGTCCCCAACCGTACTCATAGAAATCGGTTGCTAAGTTGTAATAACTGACGCATGTATCAGTACATAGTATTGGAGAGAGTAGGAGCGGTACTTACTGTCTAGTGAGGGTGGCATATTCAGCAGTTCGCGACTTAGAGGAGGTTAGCATTGAAGCAAACATTCAGGAGATGGTGCATACATCTCTGTCAGCTTTTGTCTCGTCCTTTGCAGATTTGTCGTCCCAATGCTTGAAGTATTCGTCAACCGCAGCTTTCTGTGCTACTGTATCTTTTCCCATCAAAGCTGTAAGACCTCCTCTGGCACCAGAAGAATCCTTGTGCATAGCTTTGTTGAAAGCTGCATCGCGGAAGTGATCCTCGGTTTCGAGTTTGCTTGGAGCCATTGCGAAGAATTGTAGAGATTAATTGAATTTAGAAGAAATGTTTAGTAAAGACAGTTCAAGTTGATTGAATTGAGAAGTGAAAAGAGGAGGGATTGTTTTGTAGCGATAGGGAATTTCTCTTGTTTTATGGTTTTCATTATCTCAGTCCCGTCTGGGAAAGTCTGCGAAATTATCAACAGGGATTCTCCAAACCCTTGCTAATTTTCGTATTCGTAAAGGAGTCGAAGCCAATAAGTGCCTTATAGCCTAAGGTTGAAACATGAAAAAAGAAGGACGTAATAACTGAGGCAACAAGAAAAAAAGCTCAGCCTGATCACGTGGAAGTGATGACAAAATTCATGCAAAGATTCGATTTTCGAGCCCTCAGCCTTCCCCTTACAACTTCAAATGACCTTCTGGCATCCGACCCTTGAAAGCCTTCAGAACAACAAAATCGCAATCGCTATAATAGCATTTTACATCCCTTAAAATGCCACCTCAAATCAAACAAGATCTCAACCGCTCCGGATGGGAAACCACCGACTTCCCCTCCGTTTGCGAAAATTGCCTCCCAGACAATCCCTACGTCCAAATGTTAAAATCCGACCACGACGCCGAATGCAAAATCTGTACTCGACCCTTCACTGTCTTCTCCTGGAAAGCCGATCGCACAGCACGCTCCAAACGAACCAACATATGTCTCACCTGCGCACGACTAAAGAACTGCTGCCAATGCTGCATGCTCGACTTGAGTTTCGGACTACCAATCGTGGTTCGAGATGCCGCATTAAAAATGATAGCACCCGGGCCCCAAAGCGCCGTGAACCGGGAATTTTACGCGCAAAACCATGAGAAGGCTATTGAAGAAGGCAAGGGCTTGGAGGAATATGAGAAGACGGATGAGAAAGCTAGGGAATTACTCAAGAGATTGGCGAATAGCGAACCGTATTTCAAGAAATCGAGGATGAGGATTACTGCGTCGGAGAATAATGAGGCCGGTGGTAATAGTGCTGCTGCGATAGCGTTGGCGACGAAGGGTCCTGGTCCGATACGAACACGAGATAGCCAAGACCATACTGTGCGCGGAGGGGGTGGCAGGGGTGGTGGGGAGAGAGGTGAGAAGGGCGGAGCGAGAGGTGGAAAATCTTTCCCTTCTGCTGCGCAATTACCGCCTGGTCCGCAAGATATCCTACCTCCTGCTGATAGAAGCATCACTTCCCTTTTCGTCACCGGTGTGGAAGACGATCTTCCTGAACACAAGATCAGGGATTTCTTCTCCCCATATGGAAAACTCCGTTCCCTAGTCTGTTCGCATATGTCTCATTGCGCATTCATCAATTACTCGACGAGAGAAGGAGCCGAAGCTGCAGCGGAGGCATTGCAAGGAAGAGGGGTGATTGCGGGTTGTCCATTGAGGGTTCAGTGGGGAAGACCGAGACCTATTGGGACGATGGAGAGGGATGAGAGAGTGGCTACGGGACGAGAAGGTCGAAGCGCCTTCTTGAACTCGGGTTCGAGAGCTATTGAGGGAGCTCCTCAAGATGGTGGATATATTCAAGCTGCGCCGCAAGATGATTTTGCGAGTATGGCTACTGTGGCTCCTCCTCCTGGGCAGGGTGATGTGCAATATGCTAGTTTGGCTGGCAATTAAATTGGAAAAGCATTGCATATTGGCGTTAATGGAGTTGGGAATGGGATATTTAAGGGTAATTGTAGCAGTATATATTTCAATGACATTGAAGTCTTGAACAAGATTTTCTCTCCTTCTATGTGGCTCTTGATTTTGGATATTACATCTTCAACTATGTCCTCTTTCTCGTAATATACACCTCTCCTCTCCCCTTCTATCTAGCAAGCAGTAGAGATCACCGATCGGAGCATTTCCCATCAATAACGACCTCTTGTCCATTCGGTATCTTCACGGTATCATTATCTCCTCTTTCCGTATATTCATGAATCCTCAGCTCTGTTTCCTTTCTCATTAGCCCTTATCCCTTATTCCCCATCCCTTCCCACAACCCCAAAAAAGCCCATGAGAAATCAAATACAACAAAAAAAGAGAAGGATATGAATAATAACATACTATATCTATCATTCTCTCCACAAGTCCTTTTCCCCTGCACAACATTTTCTCGTAGAATCTTCGCCACTTCTTCAGCGTGTGCGATGGCTGGGAGGATGGATGAGTCGTCTGCTGGTAAGGAGGAATTCTTTTGGAAGGCGCTGCGGACCTGTGTTCGTGCTGCGTGGAGGAGAGGGATGTCGCCTGGGGAGATGAGGGAAGATGTTTAGTAGTGTGAGTAAAAGGTTTGGGGGAGGAAAGGGTAAGGGGGGAATGAGCACCTTGGAAGGCTATTCTCGTGGAACGGAGTAGATGTCTGTAGGCTGCTAGGGCCATGCTTTTAGTTTGGGTTGTATAGATGAGTGGATGAGATCTGCGGGAGTGTCAGGACCCGAGTTAAAAGAATTGGGAATAACGGAACTGATAGGTGAAGGATTTAAGAAAGTGAAGAAGGTTGAGAAGCTCGGAAGTTTTCACAAGTTTTCACATGTTTCCTTATCTCAGGAAAAGGAAGAGTTGGAAAATGAGGAGATGACATTTTCTCCTTTGTTATAGGTCTATGTGGAGACGTTCACCTAAGAACTTGAGGATGAAAGTTCTCAAAGCTTCATCCCTGGTATCAACTTGCAATACTGACTGCACTATGCCTTTTCAAGGCTCACTTGGGCTTCAGGCGGCCGTACCTTTAGAACCATGAAGTCTCAAGCTAGTGAGGTGACTGTGGTAGGGCAACGATAGGCTTCATATTAGCATGAAGGCAATTGTGAAGGACTCAGATAATCATATAGCAAACTTTAAGACGGCTCCATCTTACAGCTTTGTGAATGCCGAGAACAAAGGTAGGTCAACAGGTACAGGTGTCGGTGTCGTACAGGAGATGAGGGATGCCGGGGAAAATTAACTAGAAATAAGATTGTTAGGAATGAAGGGATGTCAAACTAGAGTACGAGGTAATGCCGCTGAAAGCGTATTACCTAATCGAGCATAGCGCGCAGCTAGAAAACCATATGCTTCTGACTTCTGCCCCTCTTCCGACTAGAATAATCAAGCATCAACAACAAAACAAATTCTATCTAAAGGTAGATTATCGTGTCTGGCCTACTCGAGTAGGTATCCCTGGGTAATACCAACAAAGATCAGACATACCTAAAGGAATATTATTTGATGGAGAATGAACATTAAGAGGATTGTATATAAAAAAAGGAGAAAGTTAAAATCGGTGAAAAGAAACTCCGTGCCAAGAACGATTTTATTTTAAGGCAACATTTTTTTCTGCGGCATTCCCACTCCACTACAAACATCATACAAGATGACTTCTCACACCCAAGTCGCCTTGCCACTGCCAATTCTTCCAGGGGATTGGTCTGCTGAGAAGGATTTCAAAGCACTTGGATCCCTCTCAGCAGCCACCCAACGCAGCATTGAGCCCGTTGGCCCGCACTTTCTTGCGCATGCTCGCAGAGCTCGTCACAAGCGTACCTTCTCCGAAGATGACCGTATTCAAGCTCAGGAAAATGTCAAGAAGGTCGAAGATGATGATGCGGGTGAAATCAGCGAACCTGAAGACCCAATGATGTTGTCCCGCGATGCCAAGGACTGGAAGGTAAATTTTTGCCTTGTTTCCCAAATTTTGGTAATTAATGCTGATATTAATTGCAGAACCAAGATCATTATGCTGTCCTTGGTCTATCCAAATACCGGTACAAGGCTACCGAAGAACAAATCAAGCGTGCCCACCGCAAGAAGGTCCTTAAGCACCATCCCGACAAGAAAGCCGCGGCCGGTAGTACCGAAGACGACAGTTTTTTCAAGTGCATCCAAAAAGCCAACGATCTGCTCCTTGACCCTGTCAAGCGCCGCCAATTCGATTCCGTCGACGAAGCCGCCAATGTTGAACCTCCTACCAAGAAACAAACCAAAGAGAAGAAGGCATTCTACAAACTCTGGGGCGCATGCTTTAAAGCCGAAGGTCGTTTCTCTAAAGTCCAACCTGTTCCCAAATTTGGTGACGAGAACAGCACTAAGGAAGAGGTCGAGAATTTCTACAACTTTTTTTACAGCTTCGATTCGTGGCGATCCTTCGAGTACCTTGATGAGGATGTTCCGGATGACAATGAGAACCGAGATCAAAAGCGTCACATGGAGCGAAAGAATAACAATGCGCGCAAGAAGAAGAAGACTGAGGATTCTGCTCGTCTAAGAAAACTTTTGGATGATGCTTCGGCTGGTGATGAGCGTATCAAGAAATTCCGTCAAGAAGCCAATGCCAACAAGAACAAGAAGCGTTTCGAGAAAGAGGAAGCCGAGAAGCGTGCTATTGAGGAGGCAAAGGCTGCCAAAGAAGCCGAATCTAAAGCTCTAAAGGATGCTGAGGAGAAGGCTAAGGCTGACAAGGAACAAGTCAAGAAGGCCAAGGAAGCTGCCAAAGCCGCTGTTAAGAAGAATAGACGTGTGATGAAGGGCAGTGTGAGGGATGCCAATTACTTCGTTTCTGGAACGGCGGATGAGAAGACGGTCGCTAAGGTCACGAATGATGTGGAGATAATACAGGGCAAGATTGATGCTGATGAGACTGCGACTTTGGCCGCTAAGTTGAATGGGCTTAAGCTTGCTGATGAGATCAAGGGGGTTTGGGCTGAAGAGATTAAACGATTGGTTGAGGCTAAGAAGCTGAAGGAGGGTGAGGTGGCAAGTCTTGCTTAAGGCATTGCTAGGAATGTAGGTTAGCTCTTCATCTACAAGCGCGACTGGGGTGGGAGGGCGGGGTTAGATTTAGAAATGCATGGATGCGCTGTTCTGATAGACTACTTGTGGTGTAATTACTTCTGTGCTTGGATATATCTTTTCTTGGACTTTTGAGGGATGTTTTCCGGTAGTCCGGAGCGCGAGAACCCGAGCGACTCTGTGCTTGTATTGGAGAATATCTTATGCAGAAGCAGAAGCAGAAGATGTGCTATGACCCCTTGAAAAGCAATATGAAAGATATCGGAAGGAACTTCTGATTAGTACGATTGTCGAGAGAGGGAAGAAGATGGTTCAAGCAAAGCAGTGTGAAGGGATTTGCAAGAAATGATCGATACAAATTTTTTAGAGAGGCAGTGAACTTCGTTTGCTTTGGGCATGAGGCTTGTGAAAAGCAATATGATGCCGGGAAGGCTAATCAAGGTTCTTATATTTTACCATCCACTCACCTCTTTACGCTAACTGTTATTAATTGCTTCATGCTCATCTTGGTTATCTCTACATGAAGCTATTCACCTAATCTCTGATATGATTGCACATCTTCTCATCCTCACCTCAATCATCCATGCGTAAAATCCAACAACTTGTCCTTCAACAGCTCCACCATACGACCTCCCATTCTCAACCCTTTCATCACTGGAGATTTATCT
Source organism: Chlorencoelia australis (assembly GCA_003988815.1). Classification (NCBI taxonomy): domain Eukaryota; kingdom Fungi; phylum Ascomycota; class Leotiomycetes; order Helotiales; family Cenangiaceae; genus Chlorencoelia; species Chlorencoelia australis. The sequence continues at coordinate 21,644 of QYAN01000071.1, read as the reverse complement.
ATCTGTTACTTTCATCCTAAACTCGTTGAATTCAAGCTTGATACTTGACTGACACTAAACACTCAATCACTGCTGGCGTTTTAGGAATTCACTTATGACCACCTGCTCTTTCAAAATTTGTTTCACTTGCTACTTCCTTCTACAACAATACTTCGACCATAACTTCTGAACACCCTCAGATCTTTTTCTTCTCGGTAATCGTTCATCAACTCTCTTCATACTAACACAATATCCAATCTTTAAATCTAACATTCATACATCATTTTCAGCGATCTCCCCCTAATACCGTACCTTTTTTCTTCAACTTCTATCCTTCATTCATCTCAATTTTACAGCATCAATTTTTTTCAACTTCACTACATTTGAGTCATCGCTAGCGCACTTTGATGTCTTCTACATATTTTTCCTAACTCATTTCAATTCTAACTCTTGCAGCTTCTATTTACATCTCAAAAAAATCAGATCGTTGAGCACCTTCAGTTGCACAAAATTCCCAATTGCCTTTACCAGAACACCATAACTCAAGACCACTTAAAATGGACCCCCCCGCCAATTCTAAAGACAAGTCAGAGATGGCAGCAGGGCCGTCAAAAAGCACTGGGGGTGAGCTGGAACTTTCGAGGTGGAGACAGCACCAGAAGAGAGACAGCGAAGATCCGAAGCGGCGCGTTCAAGTTTTTGAACATGCTGTCAACAACAGTAGTCTGTTCTTGGAGCAGATTAAATCAACCCTTTCTGCCCATTCTGGCGACGTTAAAACCTGTAGATTACGTATTAAAAGAATTGGCATGTGCCCTCCAACCAAACTCAAGTCATGGTCCTTTGCTGATTCTCAATATAGATAATATCATAGAGGGGAAGAAGGATCATCGAGTCTTGATTGGCTTTCTTGGTGCTTCTGGGCACGGGAAAAGCACCCTGATCAACGCAGTCCTTAGACAACCTGATCTACTACCTTCTGATCACGAAAAGGTTTGATTCTAACTATGTGTTGTGGTCATTTGTAACTAAACTTGACCTAGGCTTGCACGGCGACCGTTGTCGAGATATCGCTCAATGAGTCCAAAGACCCGAAAAGAAAATTCCGCGCCGAGGTTGAACGCATTTCTCAAGCGGATTGGGAGAAGGAGCTGAAGGATCTGTTCGACGATGTGGAAGCTGAGAAACGAGGTGATGACGGGGAGGATGGAGAGGATGACATAGAGCGCGAAGACCGCATTCGTGAAATGCTTGGCAAAGTCAAGCTCGTATATCCTTCCATCAAGTCGGAGGCTGACTTAGAGACCACATCCGTAAAGGCTCTGATGGCTCACGACAACGTGAAATCAATTCTAGGGAAGCACCTAGCTATTCACAGTACTTCACTCAAAGAGTTTCGAAAGGAAATTGCCCCATTTATTAATAGCAACGCCACCAAGGCACCAACCGGAAAGAAATTCGTTCAATGGCCTCTTGTTAAGCTGGTCCGACTGTACGTTAAGAGTATGATTCTGGCTAATGGTATCACGCTGGTCGATCTCCCTGGCAACTTGGACAAGAATGCTGCCAGAAGTGCGGTTGCTGACAACTACCAAAGACGCCTTGCGATCACTTGTGTTGTTGCATCAGCGACTCGTGCGGCTACTGATAAGCCAGCACAAGACTTAATAGGGAAGATTAACCAACGAAATCTACAGCTAGATGGTTTCTTCAATGGTGCCCATCTTTGTTTCGTAGTGACAAAGACTGATATACTGGATGGTGACGACAGATATATCGAGTCTCACGAAAACTTGCAGGAGAGTCTGCATACAGTCTTACAGGAGAGGAGTGAACAAATAGCCAAGCTGTCTGAACTTAGAAAGAAACTTCAAAAGGCCACAGCGGAGCTGACGCTTCTGAAGCGAGAATGCGAAAAGGTCTTAGCTGGCAGATCTGGAGAGGGGGAAAATTCTACAGCTTGTGGAAAGAAGCGAAAGGTTGATGAAATGGACTTCCAAGAAGGTAAATATCACCATCAAAAAAAGTCTCTTCCTAGCTGACACATTTTAGTTTCTCAGCCTGAAAAGGCCCCGTCGTCAATACAACGTAAGCAGGAACTTGAAGCAGAGTACAACTCTTGGGTAGAAGAAGAAAAAGATTTGAAGACATCTATTTTGGAACTAAGGTCCAAAATACGACAAGCCTGCGTTCAGAATCGAAACGGAATTATTGAGGCTGAGCTCAAAAGCGATTTTGAAACGGCTACGAAAGGGATGGGTGAAGGGGTCGTTTTCCAACCGCTAAGTGTATTCTGCGTCTCGGCTAGTATGTATTTTCAAGGTCTTCTAGGAGGGCATCCTTCGGGATTTCCAACCCTTGATGACACTCAAATTAAGCAACTGAGAAGTTGGCTCGTCTCCACGACATATCCAGATCGAGAGAGGAATGCTATCAGCTTTCTACAGGATATCGAGGATTTCTCTACGACCTGCCGTAACTGGGTCACACACAGTAACATTGCTTACAAGATTCCCATTGACCAGAAGGCAAAGGTTATGAAGGAGCTGCAGGTGAAGCTACAGGATTTTGACAAGGTATTTTATTTCATGATCACCTGCCGAATTATTCATTCTAATGCCTGCTATCCATCTAGAAGCTGATTGCATTGAACAAAGAAACTGTTGCAAGAATCAAAGAAGTCCTCAGAATTAACCTTTATTCAAAGCAGTTAGACTGGGAAAAGGAGGCAGCTCACAAAGCCATCAAGGTAGTTAGCCGGCGCAGAAAAATCCATTGGAGCACACATAAAGCTATCAACAAGAACGGAGGACTTTGGCGAAGTCACGCAAACAAAGCGACATACACTTGGAATGATGATCTGTAAGTACTCAGGAGAAGGAGCCATGCTTTAGTGGATAAACTTTAATTTTATTGACTCTTCCAAAGCGCCTATGAGTATACTACCCCGATGCTTCCTCATTGGAACATTATCTTTTCAAACTCGTTCCCAGCAGAGAAAGGTGTTCACATTAAGAAGCTGCAAAATCTTGTTTGCGAATTCGCAGAATCTATTAGCGATGAAAGAGCCGGCATGGACGAAGCATTGGACGAACTCCATGACAGCATAACAAAATCCGCAAAGACTTTGGAATTCAGCGTCAGCAATGCGTGGGATAGAGCAGCGAATACAACTAGAGAGGCACATCGGCGCTTAACCCCTGTTATCGAGAGAGTCTGGTATGTATTCTCAGTCCAATCATTGGATTTGTAAACTAACAGACTGACACCAAGGGAGAAAACATATGCGGCATGTGCTGTCGAAAAGGGTAAGTTTATCTTACTATCCGTCTACTTTGATGGTGGCTAATTGGAGTCTAGGTCCTGGTCATGCTAAAAGGAATAAAGATGCACATATGGCCAAAATTAAGAATGAAGGCAAGAGCATGTATGAATCATGTTCTAGCGACCTGAAGGCAGCCTTAGAAAGTATGGTGAAAGGGATTAATACTGATCTCATTAAAGGTTGCAAGAAGAACTACGTTGAAATCATAAATGAGGTAACATTACCAAGCCAAATCCCGGTCCATATTTACACACTAACAACGTTAATAGACAACGCTTACCATGGACCGGCATTCTAGTGCAGGCATCAAGACTAACCCAAACCGCAAGGTACGATCTGCACTGCGGGCAAAGCTAGAGAAAGATGTTAGCAATGATCTCGATTATCTCGTCAAACTTTGGGCTTTGGAACCCGAGGAGGAGTTAGAAGAGAAAGATGTGCCTGCCACTTATGCAGGAATCGACGATGAAGATATCGAGATTGTAAAAGTCAAGGAGGAAGGCCGGCAGGATGATGATTACGTTGATGACGAATGAATTCCCTTCATCTCAGCTATCCCCTGAGCACTTCCTATGTAAGTGATTCACGGTTGAAACTCAGTATTTAACTAATCCTTCGTAGTCTTTTTCGGCAAATTTACATCACCTATTCAATCCAAATATTTCTTTAGGAGCTGAATATTACTTGGTTCACTGTATATTAGGACATACCAATTTCATAAAGCACAAATATGAATTACGAATATAACATGGTTTTCTTTTGCATTTTCTTTTTGCTGGATAAGTGGACGGGGGCAGGTAGTAAAGCGAAATATACACTCTTTACAATGATACCAAGAATGACGAATCGAGAATAAAATTATGGTCGAAAGTTTGACGGCATTTAGGAGTAACTTGCTTGATCATTTTGATTCGATTCTCCGGTATTTATGTACAAACAATTCCTCCTTAATCACACTAACTATCGGCTCTTTCACGGACCATTGTGGGAATAGATTTGTCGTTTGCGCAGATGGACGGGGATTTCTCCTGAAGGTGTACCTGGAATAATCTTCTCGATTTTCTGGTAGTTCCATATTTAACATTGTATTCCCGACACGCCGGGAGAAGAGATGAGTACTTACTAGGTTGTCGAAAACACATTTATTGAGGGACCATTCGAGGGGTCGACATTGCCAGAGTTGTTGATTGTTATTATCGAGACACATCCTTTCAAATGGTTAGTCCTCGTTAGGGAGACATAGGACGAGGGGGGTTTTTTTTTACCAATGTCGTCGGAACTCCTCGAGACAATGTTTGTTTACATCTTCAATCCTGATGCAATCCACTATCAGCGACAAATCTTCTGGTATTTGTTTCAACACCGTCATTGACCTCCCTCCAGCTTAATCGGGCCTCTCAGCTCGACCGAACGGCCCTATCTAGTAAATGTCCAATTCCAACCTAAGAAAAAACAGCAAGTCAAAAGTATATACTTACACACTCCTCGCACATCTTGTGACTCTTCTTCCCTCTTTCAAACAATCTATCTCTCCCTTTCCCGGACTCTCGTTTTTGCATTGCATGAAATCATCGTTGTATGGACCACATCTCGCCCCAATGAAGAAACTCGCAGACAGCAATGGCGCAGAACTGCTTCCAATTTCCTTGACGGCTGGAATCTCAGCGGGAAGAGGAGTGGTATCGATCAAGGTCTGTTGATTGAATCTGCAATTGAATAGTTAGCGGAGTGTTCTTGAGGGTGGGTTGACGCGTATGCCAGGTCATTCGGGGATTGTAGGGAAATTATGGCTATGGGATAATTACACAGGCTTTCGTGCCGCCATCTTAAAGGAAATCCGAAAGAAAGAAAGGGATGGTGGGATGTGCAATTGGTTCCTGAAGATAATTCGGAGCTCGATGAAGCTTGAGTTGAGGTCAAGAATCGAAGGAAAATTGTTTGGCCGAAGCGAGGCCGAAGCGAGGCCGCCGCGATGGAGCTTTTGAATGACAACAAAAATTTATGAGAATAGGTTAGCTGAACTTCACTTCCTTCGAGTCCTTCGAGTCCGTCGAGTCGTTCGAGTCGCACGCTTAATCTAATTTCTATTATAATTTCTTTCTCCTTCAAAATATTGCGACCCCTCTCCTATCCCAAAAAATATCGGTCGAACATATTTCATCTCGATCTTTGTCTCCCAAACGCGCCCTGCACAGCGCGATTCCCACATTGTGCTAATTTCTTTGAATCTCACATCTCCTTGTTTTAAAGTCTGCAATCATGTTTGGCGCAAGTTTAGGTCCGAGTCAGCCAGCTGGTGGTGGATTATTTGGAGCAAACACAGGCAATGCAGGAACACAGCAGGGAGGTGGATTGTTTGGCTCCTTGAATACAGGAAATCAAAATCAAAACCAAACCGGTGGCATCTTTGGAAACTTAGGACAAAACAATCAGCAAAATCAGCAGCAACAAACTGGCGGATTGTTTGGTGGATTAAATCAAAACAACCAGCAAAATCAACAGCAGACTGGTGGATTGTTTGGTGGCTTGGGACAGAACAATCAACAAAATCAGCAACAGCCTACTGGAGGACTCTTTGGTGGTCTTGGATTGGGTTCGATTAATCAAAATCAACAGCAACAGCACCAACCTGGTGGACTGTTTGGAGGATTGAACATGAATCAGCAACAACAGCAGACACAGCAACAGAACAATCTCCTTGGCACATCGATTCAGCAAAGAAATGGTCTCTTTGGTCAAACTCAGCAACAGCAAGGCCTTGGTCAGCCTCAACTTGGTCAACTCAACAATTCTCAACGGCCGCAACCGTGTAAGTAACCATGTACAGCCTCGTCAACTCCAATGCTGACAGTAACATAGACGAACAGTCCGTTCAAGATCAAATTCAAATGGTTGCTGCGAAATGGGATCCCGCTCATCCGAACTGCGTCTTCAAATACTACTTCTACAATAAAGTCAGTGAGGATCAAGCAAAATACTACGGACCAGCTGCAAACGAAGACCCCCATGCCTGGGAAGAAGCATTAAAGAAGAAGCCTGGACCCGCCTTCGTCCCTGTTCTTTGTACCGGATATGCACAATTGGCCGCGCGAATTACAAACCAGGAGAAAGGCAGATTAGTCTATAACACGACTCTGCATGATATTAACAATACCCTCACAGCCCTACTCAATAATCATGATACGGGGACGAGCATCAGAATCATGAACGCGAAGAGGAAGCATGTGGTGTTGAAGCAACGCTGTCTTGCATTAGCTACCAAAGTCCAAATTCTGCGCAACAGAGGATATGCTTTGAGTGGAGACGAAGAAGATGTCAAGATCAAGCTGAAGAAGCTGGAGAAGAGTGTCAATGATCCAGGATTGGGAGCTCGCGCGGAAGAAATCTGGGCTAGGATGATAAGTGTTCAAGAACGAGGCAGACTATTAAGAAGTGAACTCGAGAAGGCTGGGAAAGAGAAAGTGGAGGTCTTGGATGAGGAAATGAGTTTGAGGGCTAAGAAAGTACGCTTTCTTCATTCATTCGTTTCAGAGCCACTGAATTTATGCTAATGATTCTTAGATATTGGAAGATTATCAAACCCAACTAGCGCACCTGAAGAAGGAATTAGACGCCATACAAAAAGATTACTTGGAATGGGAGAAAGAGAGGACACTAGCAACAACTCGAACCATCCCCAACAGTGCAGCATCGACAAATGCTGGCAGATGAATGATTTTAAAGATACCCATGAGCTTTGATTTGGATGGATGGATGCATAGACCTAAAGGGGAGTGGAGGGTTTTTCTGTACATATGTACTCTATACATTGATCTGTATACTATGGGAATGCGAATTAAGTTATTGTTGAGATGTCAAACTCGTGATCTTCTGGTTCTTTTCCGGTCATTTTAAAAAGTGCTTTGTGCTGTTTTTGGAAATAGTGAGCAGTCACTTCCCTAAGTAAATACATACAAAACACCCTAGCGTTTCCAAATTCAATATCCTACCCAAGGCAGTTGAAGCCCCCTAAATCTATCTAATTTATCTATCATTCGTTCATTTTCCGAACGCCGATAAATATCATTCAAACCCATTCTTCTCAAAAAGAAATCTACCAACCAACTCCAAGCCATATGTTGAATGTTTCAGCTCCTCCCTTCAGTCCATATACAAAGTGCCCCTCTCTCTCCCAAGAGAAGAGCTAACCACCTCCTGATAATGTTGTTTAGAGAAATAGATAAATGGGATGTTGGAATTCAGGTTTATGTTGAAAAAATGTAGATGGGAAAAGAGAAAGACGGTTTAAGTAGGGTTCGGAGCCGCAATCCCAGTGATTCCATCCGGTTAATCGACTGGGTCAACGGAGCCACAGGTACAGAAGAGATTGAGATCTCCGTATGCTATTTATATCTGTTAGTCAACTTCCTTGGTGAAAAAAAGGGTAAAGAATTGGGGAAAGAGATAGGGGAAGGGGAACAAACCATCATCCAACCTCGTAACACTCGGCCAAAATTTCTTTTCCTTCAAATATGCCAATGGATACGCTGCCTGCTCTCTACTATACGGCCTATCCCACTTCCCGACCAACAAATCTTTCTGGCTATGGGGTGAATTCTTCAATACATTTCCTTCTTTGGGGACTTTCCTATTTTCCACTGCTTGGATTTCTTTACGGATAGAAATCAAAGCATCAATGAACCGATCCAATTCCTCTTTACTCTCAGATTCAGTAGGTTCAATCATCAATGTATTAGCAACAGGCCAGCTCATGGTCGGAGCATGGAAACCGTAATCTTGTAAGCGTTTCGCAATGTCGATGGCTTCGATTCCAGCGGTATTCTTAAACCCCCGCACATCGAGGATGAATTCGTGGGCGCAGCGGGAATTTGAGTTGGTGTAGAGAATAGGGTAGTAAGGACGAAGACGGGACATGATGTAGTTGGCGTTTAGGAGAGTGATTTTTGTGGCGTGAGTTAAGCCGCGACCGCCCATCATTTTGATGTAGGACCAACTGATGGGAAGGATACTTGCACTTCCCCATGGAGCTCCGCTGACGGGTGCGATGGCATTCGAGCCGCCGGTTGCGACTAGAGGATGGCCAGGGAGGAAGGGTGCGAGATGCGATTTCACGCCAATTGGACCGACACCTGGTCCACCACCACCATGAGGAATACAGAATGTCTTGTGGAGGTTGAGATGACATACATCAGCACCAATCTCACCAGGTGAACATAATCCAATTTGAGCATTCATGTTGGCACCATCCATGTAAACCTGTCCACCATGTTGATGGACTACGTCACAAACGGCTTTGATCCCTGGTTCAAAAACACCGAATGTGCTTGGGTACGTAATCATGATAGCACCAAGCTCCTCACTGTACTTCTCGCACTTAGAAACAAGATCTGTCATATCGAGGTTTCCGGATTTGGTATCACACTTAACAGTAACAACACGCATACCAGCCATTGCAGCTGAAGCAGGGTTGGTTCCATGAGCAGATACTGGAATCAAGCAGATATCACGCTTCTTTCCAGGCTGTTGCTCTTGATATTTTTGAATGACACGAAGTCCAGTGAATTCACCTTGAGCACCAGAGTTAGGTTGAAGAGAAACGGCATCGAATCCGGTAATTTTAGCGAGATCAGCCTCCAACTCATCAATCATGATTTTATACCCAGCTGCTTGGTCCGGAGGTACAAAGGGGTGGATTGATGCAAATTCCGGCCATGTGACAGGTGCCATTTCACTGGTGGCATTCAACTTCATCGTGCAAGATCCAAGAGGTATCATGGAGTGTGTGAGAGAGAGGTCCTTCGATTGAAGATGATGGATGTAGCGAAGCAATTCGGTTTCGGAATGATGGGAGTTGAAAACAGGGTGAGTAAGGTATTCTGAGATTCTCTTTAGGGGAGCTGGAATAAGTGCATCATCACTAGCTGCCAACCCCTTCGATTCGACAATTCCGCCAATACTGATATCTTGGCTAGATTTCGAGAACTTCTTGAAGACAGACAGAATCTCAAAAAGATCCTTCTCGTCAACTGTCTCATCCACAGTTATACCCAATCGGCTATCATCAAGTTTCCTGAAATTGATGCTGTAATCCATGATGGCAAGAGCCAAAACTTCGTCGGATTTCCCCTTTCCAACATTCACAACCACAGTATCGAAAAGAGAATTCCCCTTAGATCCAGTTTTAAACCCAAGACTTTGTAATCCAGCATCCAAAATTCTGGCTCCCTTGATTGCTCTCTCTGCAATATTCTTAAGTCCATTGGGACCATGGTAAATTGCATAGAAAGCACTCATGTTTGCAAGTAAAGCTTGTGCCGTACAAACATTGCTAGTAGCTTTCTCTCGTCGAATATGTTGCTCCCTAGTCTGCAAAGCCAACCGCATAGCCTTGTCACCCAACCTATCTTTGGAAATCCCAATAAGACGTCCTGGAATCTTTCGCTTGTATTTATCGCTAACTGCAAAGAATGCAGCATGAGGTCCACCATATCCAAAAGGAACTCCAAAACGTTGAGCATTTCCAAAAGCAATATCAGCCCCAAATTCTCCAGGAGGAGTAAGAATCGTAAGAGCTAAGAGATCAGTAGCAACACTGAAAGTCGCTCCCTGATTATGAATGGTATCTGCCAAGTTTCTGAAATCTTCTACTCCACCCTCTGTATCTGGATATTGAACCAAGACACCCATCAAATCGGCTCCAAGATCTTTAACCTTCTTCGACCCATCTGCAAGAACATCTCCGACTTCAATCTTAATATCGAAACCATCCGCTCGACTTTGCAAAACCGCAATAGTTTGTGGATGAACCAAATGACTAACAAAGAACGTCTTATTCTTGTTTTTCTGTCTCGAAGCTGGAAGAGCATTCATAGCTAATGTCATAGCCTCCGCCGCCGCCGTACTCTCATCCAACAAACTGGCATTCGAAATGGGAAGCGCTGTCAAATCACAAACCAAAGTCTGGAAATTCAACAGACTCTCCAATCTTCCTTGAGAAATCTCAGGTTGATAAGGAGTATAACTCGTATACCAGCCCGGACTCTCCAACACATTTCTCTTAATCACCTCTGGAACCTGTGTGCCTGCATATCCACACCCGATATAACTGCGCATGATTGTATTCTTGGAGGCAATGGCTTTCAGGCGGGCTAATAATTGGGACTCGGTGAAGCCTTCGTCGCCTTCTCCAGAGCTCGCAGCGTCGATAGAAAGATCAGAGGAGGAGAGGATGTCGTGTGGTAAGACCTGCCTGACGAAATCATCAAGGCTTTTGACTGGCGGATCAAGGGCTTTGAGCATTTGCTCTGTGGTTTCTGGTGAAGGCCCAATGTGTCGACGTGCGAAAGTGTCCAGGGGTGCATAGCTCGAAGTAGCTTTCGAACTTTTGTTCGACCCACCGGTAGAGCTGGTATAATACCCTCTTCGACCAATTGAAGAGTGTACATCGGTCGAGGATCGTGCACATGAACGACAAGTCCATTGTCGTGTGAAAGTCAAACTTCTAGGGGCTGCGGAGGACCCTCTCGATTGTAGAACCACTCTCCTCCCAGCTCGCAGAGCCAGACTAGAAACCGCCATGTTTGCTGTCGATTTCGTTGAGCTTCGAAGAGCCCAAGAACGAAAACTTAGGTGGCAATCTATTCAAAAGTCGGTGTAATCTTTGAGTGTGCAGATTGTTTCCAGCAGTTAGATTCTGGAGGAGTATGGGCAAGCTTACAGGCCCCACATTGCGAGATCGGCCGATATGATCGATCTTTGCTGTTGCCGATTGATTTGAAGCCTTTAATGATTCAATTGGAAGAGGGATTGAATTTAATAAGTAATGTAAAACTAAAGTCGAAGAGTAAAAGAGATTGGGTTTAGAATAAAGTGGTGTGAAGTGGGATTTCAACTTGATCATATCATATCTAACTTCTTGGGTATTTTAAAAATGGGTAAAATGTGTAAAATGTGTGTAAAATGTGTAAAATGTGTAAAATGTGTAAAATGTGTGTAAAATGTGTAAAATGTGTAAAATGTGTAAAATGTGTAAAATGTGTAAAATGTTTTAGGTCGTGTACTATGCTTTTATTGGAGGAACCGCTCCCGCTAACATGTGCATGACCGTGGATTGTTGAAATATCATCTCAAATATATCAACTCAATTTCAATCTTTCCCTCAACACTACAAACATGTTCGGAGGACGTAAGTCTCAATCTCTCCTCCTTCCAAGCTCCTCCCCTATCTAACAATTATTTCCTTTATAGCACCACCATCCCTCTCACCTGCAGAGATCAAAGCCCAAGAAGCAGAAGCTACTTCTACCGTCCAAAGAGTCATTCTTGGAGCTATCCTGCTGTACCTCTGTATGTTGTAATCCTCTCCCCATTCGATCATGCATTCGCATCCCATCTCGTCCCGTCAACTGATATAAGTTTCCTGCCGTAGCACCGTTTGCCATCGATACCATCAAGAACCTTATCTAAAAGGGGAAAGCCAATAATCGGATATGTACATTAGGAGGGGACCAAGAATGGGATTGTACAATAATGGGAGGGGGCTTGCATGATATGATGGGGTAATGGGGAGGTGCACAGATGGAATGGAAGAGCTGCATAGGTGGTAATATATATGGTGCGGCTGTATGATGAGCGGAGCACGCATGCATATATCAGAATAAAGTTGCTCTTGACGACCTCAATCTCAACAGGAACGAATATAATCCCGGTGTCGCTAGCGCTTTAAGAGATATCAAGATGTGCTGTCAAAATCTTATCAGAGTACAGGTACATGCCGAATACCAGGTAAAGGCGCCGTCGGTCTGGAGAAGAAGTTATCACCTTCTCTCTCTTCCTTCAATTCGATCCTCACTTTTTTTTTTTTTTGTAATAGTTCTTTGCTATTTTATACTTTTATTTATTTTATCTCTATCTTGAACGTTTTAGGCCGTTGTTGGCAAGCTTTACTATACCTGTTAACTTAGTATTCTTATTTTCTCTTCTTTTCCCTTTCCCTTTTTGCTGTTATTCTTTTTATGTTATATATCCAGCTAAGTATTTTTACTAGCCTTAGTATATGTGTTTACAGTTTTATATTCTTGGAAGGGGTTGGAGGATGTGGATGTGAATAATTCAGGGGAGGGGCCAGAGTCACATATTTACGTTCTAAGACTGAAGGGCTTTTTTGGATTTGTGAATTTAAAATTTTGGGAGGGGAGAAGGGGAGGGGGGAGCATATAGTTTCTCTTTTTGTAGGTTTGTTATAGGATGGGAGAGGATGAACTAGCTTGTGGCAGCCATAACATAGACGGTTGCTTGCAAAGTGGCATGCCTTGGCCGCCGTTCAAGTCTTAACCCGGGCCAATTCAATCCCATTTATATGCCCGTTGTCAACGGCAAGAATCTTCATTTAGAAATTGGGAAAGAAACGAGTACTCAAGTAACAATGCCTCGCAGGGTTTGCAGTTTGCTGCAGATCCAGTCATATTAGTTCTTAAAGTGGGCAGTCCCACTTCTCTATTTCGTGCTACAATTTTCCAGCTGTGATTATTCCAACTACATTAAACATTACTCGATCTTTACAATACTTATTTCCCCCCCCTACTCAAGTAGCATTGTGTTAGGGAATAATATCGACTTTTTTTTAAAATGGACCGCAGGCACAAATCTTCCAAAACCCAGTAGTGTTCCGCAAATCCGAGTTGGATTTGAGGCGAGTTTAGACTCTGGTTTCAACTCGCCTTGTACAAGTCCACTAGATCTTTAACCCGAGAGTTGGAGTTGGATTCGCGAGCTTATATTAAATTCGAGGATATATTGTGGGCCCAAAAAAAATAACTATTTTATCTATTGAAATTTCTCTTCTTGTTTTCTCCACATCAAGTTGTAAGAGTTGGGGCCATTACTACCCGCCCACTTAAGCGAGAACATGACTTTTGATAACCTCCTCTAAAATAAAGCATTATAATTTAAATACTAAGTATTTGAAGCTTTAATTAAAATAATAAATTAATTAATAGTAAACAATCCTCGAACTTCAATTATATCTTCTATTTTATAAGTTAATTGCTCTATATAATGCCGAAAATCACGTAGACCTACCTGATCCCAAAGCTTCTGGAGCTTCCTATATATATCCTTCCTATTTTTTGGCACATATGACAATTTATTTAGCTCTTCTTTTATTTAGCGCCATACTTTCTCAATAGGGTTTAAATCTGGAGAAGAAGGTAGCCAAGAAAAACCCCTAATTCCGTGCTATAGTCTAGGAAGCCGGGCACTCCCTACATATCTGCCCCATCTTCCATGAAGATACATTCTGGACCTAGTCGGTTAAATAGCGGACAAATAACAGGTTCCAAGACTTGTTGAAGGTAGGCCTTAGAGCAAATACCCTTGCGATTAGGAAGCTTCTCCATAAATACCAATTCCAACTTATAACCCTAGCCAATAGCCCCCCAAATCATGACTGAAAATCTCCCTGACCTATAAACTGATCGCATACAATCCGTATAGCGCTTTTCATCTACCCGTATTACCCAGACCCTTCCAACCTTTCCAACTTTAAATATAGATTTATCCGACCAGATAACCTTACGCCAATCTCCTCCATGCTTGCCATCGTCCCTGTGTGTAGCATAGTCTAATATTCCCCACCACCGGTGCTCCAAAGCAAAAGCTAATCTCTTCGTAGCTTGTTTGCGGGATATATAGGGTTGGGGGCATGCAACATAGCGTCGGTAGCCTGCGCGGCGTAGTTCTCGTCAAATAGTTCTAACAGAGGCTTATATCCCTAGCTAAGCTTTAACTTGGGCAAAGGAAAGACGGCGCGTCGACCAATCTTTTGCAATATGGCGAATTCAACGGCGGATCTCGCGAATAGACATCAAATGAGGCTTGTAAACTTTGTTTTTGCGTACTCTGCGAGAGTATTCTTGGCATAGGATATCTGTTGGTATCACCTTAGTGCACTGGAACGGCCTATCTTATGATGAATTTATTGTTACTAATAGGCTTGTAGAATCAAGAAGATCGTAAGGATCGAAAGTTGTGAAGTAGCTAGCTAAGCTAATGACTCATCAAGACACGTGACTAGATGCCCTTTTCCCTATATTCCAACAATATCCCTTATTGTTCTTCGTGGAGCACCGGTGTGAAGGATAATTTCTCGCTGGGAATAACCAAGTCGATATAATCCGCGGATAACTACACGTGCAGGACTAGGCCATTCGCCTCCTTCTTCAGGAATATTAAGACTTGATAAAATTATATCCCCTACTTTGAATTTGAAGTTGGTTATAATGAGTTGCCAATTTATAAATTTATTGAAAGTAAGGGATACTGAAAAAAGTCGGAAATTTAATCTCGCTTAGTAATGGCCCCAACTCTTACCCCTTATACTACCACGCCATACCACTTAAAGTGGCTGACCCCCCCTCTCTATATCACTAGCTGTTTATATACTACTCATGATGGCATGACACTATTATTAATGTACTATTACTATAGATTCAAATCCAACTCGGACTCCCGTGTTGGGTTGAACTTCTCTCGTAAAGTAGACGGGTCGAGTCCAATTCTATCAAATATACACAGAAGTCTGGGGTCGCCTTTGACTTGCGGAATACTATGTGAGGTGGAAGGGCTTGAATTGGAAAATTTAGGAAATACGGGACTCCTATTTAATGATGCCGCAATAGCATTGTAGAAGACTACATTAAAAAGTTTGGGTCTGGAAGTAATAGTTGGGTACGCTGAGGCCCCTGGAGCGAGACTATAAACCCTGCGGTATTCATTGACACAGGAATTGTAGAGAGTTTTGGTATGGTGGTTATGGAGAGGAAAACCCGGGCTGCCGCCGCAACGTCTATTCTAAATCCCAGTACCCTATTTTCAACATTAAGATTCCCTCTTCGTCCTAGACGATCGCTATTCGACTAGACCTAGTCCTCCATATCATGAAGCTAGACGTGAGGAGCCACCATATATTTATCCCTTAATGCCATCAGTTCAACACATCAACAGCAGAGAAATATCCTCCCATATATCCTCGCAGTAGGCCTTTTTACCTCCCACCACCAAACTCATCTAGTAAACCTGTTCCTTGGATTTCAATTTTCAATTTCACAAGAACTAAAGCACCCCGAGGACTTTACCTGTGTGGGAAAACCGAGATAGAAAACTGTATTAGAAGCTTACGGTTCAGATCGAGTGGGAATTTGCGTTGTTTTATCGCTCTTAATTTTCTAAGAATGAGAATCCAGAAGCTTCTTAAGAACTGGACGCTAGGCTAGCGGTTAAACCAAGGAAAGCATCATTATCACATAACCTTTCAATAAAATATATATAATAAGTCGAAGATAGTTTTTATTCAACATATTTATCTAAATATATATATATGCCTCTAGGGAGCATGATGGGTATTGCTAGTCATCGCGCGAGATGATGAGAAGTGTCTACGTGAGCTTCTTTTGCGAGACACAAAGATCGGATAAGTTACTGCTGTGTAAATCATCTTCTCTTCCCTTCCATCCGCTGAGCTTGCAGACCCCAGGTACCGTTGTCTTTCCATGATGAGTGGTAACTATGAGGGCTGAGAGAGATGTAGGATTGTTTGGGTAGTGCGTGGCAGTCAGCAAGCATTGTGGGACGGTAGTATTGAAACAAAGAGGGCTAGCTAAGGAGGTTCCCGGCCCGGTATATGTATCCCTCTAGCCGCGCTAGTATTAGCGTCTCAGATAGCGTCTGCTAGTGTCCTTTACTCACGTGATCAATTTCGTAGCTAAGATCTGTTGATAATATTATTATTATAAAGCCTCTTACTATGTATGCAAATATGCATATACTAGAATACTCATGCTTATTCTTATAGATGACAGAAATTACTGGCTAAAACATACGATATCATTATATTTTAATAGTTTTTCGAATAAAGAAATATACAGTTATAATATTACAACAATATAAATAAAGGTTACTGTCGATCATATTGTTTTCCTAGATAAAGGAATAATAACTAAAATCGCATATACATTAGTAAGTAGAGAGAAAAAAGTCCACTGACTTTCTGACTTATTGACTACTCTGGCGACGAATTCCCATGGCCTCAGCAGCCTCATCTGCTAGCCGGCCATTCTCCAAAGCCCTGTCCAGACGAGTCTAATTGGTTAGGGTCGAATAGAACCTGTCCTGGGATGCGAGGATATGGCTCTGCCTGGCGAGCAGGCTCATTCATTGAACTCCAATTCATCGCTGACCAGTCTAATTGACTCACATCAACGTCTAGCGGAGCCTGTCCGGGTATACAAGGGTATATTCCTGAGCCCATTTCTGCAAAGCCAGCTTCCCCCTCCATGCTATACATGTGACTACTAAAGTCTACCGGCATTGACATTAGAAAATCAATGCCTATACCCATATCATCTTGCGGCTGTTCTGTATTATCATTCTGTACGCCATGGGCTATTTCTGCAACCATGTGTCTGATTAATGATATAAAACTCGGTGGCGTTAATGATTCTCCCAATTGCTCAAACGCTAGCTCACGAGCTTCCCAAGCCTGGAGGACAACGTTGCCGAAAATCTTATGAAATGGACTTCTATCTATAGGTAGAATACCGAACCGAGCTACGAAGTTATCGCTCATAACTTCCCAAGCCCGCTCAGCTTGCCCGGTAATAGGTCGCCTTCTAAGGTCTTGAATGATTTGGATGTATGCGGGAAATGGGAAGTGCAAGTGAAATAGCCAAGAAAATCCTTTGGTGAGGGGCGAGCTCACAAGCTTTGTATCACACTCAAGCCTGGTAACTGCGTAGGAAATAGCAGTATCACGCTGCGCCTCTGTTTGATGCGCGGGCGACCCATAATATTTCGAATGGTGTTCCATGAGGCGATATTTAGCAAGAAAACTTCGGGCCGTCCAGATTGTCATGAAGTCGAGTGGATTATCTGGGTCACAGGACTTAAGATATTTATCCTCAATCATCGTCTCCAGGGCGATTAGCTCACCACCTTGTGGGATATGACCGTTCTGAATATCCTTGGCAATTGGCTTCAAAGCCGGAGCGGTAAAGTCAAGGTGGAACTCGGTGTTGCGGACAAAATCCCCTAGCGCGCTGTGCACAACGGTGAAGAATGCCTCGGTGGATTTTCCCAGGACTTCTGGTAGCTCTTTCATCTCTGGTCGGAGATCATAATCATTTACATTGAGAGGAATCATGCAGTCCCAGGTAGGAGCTAGCTGTGTGTTCTTGTAGTTGGCCAGTTCGCCGATTCGATTGTCAAAGAGTACGAGAGACCACCAAAGCCTCCGGCGCATTTCGGCCTCCAAGACAGTACATTTGCTTAATTCAGCTTCATAGTGAATTCCCATGCGTTCTGCAATACGAATAGCGACACCAAGTATAGAGGATAGAGATCGAGGAACTGTTTTGGGCCTGATAGAGACCTAATTTCGTTAGCAACCATAAACATAGTCACCAGATGAACCTACTAGATATAGAAATAATGCGGTCAAGCAGTCACGATCTCCACCTCGTAAAAAATTACAGTTTAACAAAGCTTGCTGGCAGCCGAATTGATACCTCGATAACAGATCGTCCTTTGACGCACCAAACATTACCTGAACATCGTCCGCTAGAAGACTTGTAAGAGCTGTGCTGTAGATGCTGAACATAAGCGCCTCCAAGGTAGGGCTAATACTTGACACATTACTGGCAGCGTCTACGATTCGTCCTTGCAAACTGGGAGTATGTGTAACCTTAAGCAACGGGTTGACATTTTCAAGATAAATCTGCCAGAGCCTAAAAATCTGCGCTGGTTCGGGGTGTAGAGTAGACAGCTCAATGCCTTTTTTTCCCAGTCCAAACAAAAGATGCTCAGTGGATTCAAACAATTCATCCCACACGGTTGTGATAAAAACCTTGCTGATATTTTCTTGTGAAGAATCACTGTCATTCTCAGAGCATTGGAACTATTTTGATTATCAGCAGAGCTTGAGTCTTATACCATACAATATAGTTCGAACCTCTAGGTTTAAGGCGCGCCACATGTTTCTAATAGACTTAGTGAGCTTCCATTAACTTCTTAGAAAGTACGTACTTAGCCCTATATACTCTGTTAGACTTGGTGATTATCGAGGAAGATGACCCATCGGGCCCCGCACTTTCTGGGTGCTCATCGTCCGAATCGTGGTCGTCCTCCGCGTTGAGAGGCCTCTTCCCTCCAGACAGATCTTTAGATAACGGTTCAAACTTGATGTTATTCTGGCGCAGTAAGTCCTCGTACTTATGAAGCCGTTCCAGCAGCTCTCGTTCAGGAAAGTTACGTCTCCGTCGGCGCGGAGCTAGCGTAGCTGGTACACAGCGCATGTGGGACTTGATGCAATTCGCGCAGGGAGTCCTACGGTCACATTTCACCTTACGCTGCTGACAAAGGACACATGCAAGCACCCGTTGTGGTCTCGAAGTTTGGGGGGGGGTGGGAAGCGCGACAGGAGGCATGTCTAGAGTCTTGGTACTCCGCTGTGGCGTTGGGAGCATCGTCGACATGGCTGGACTGGTATGAAGGGCGGTTTGCCTGCGATCTGCTATCTGTTCGGTTTTGCAGCAATTGCCGAGATGCGCCAGGTCCTCACACTAGCTAGACAAGCGCTACCTATCATGATGCAAGGTTTTGAAGAAGGGCTGAACAGATATTACTAGAGTTGTCACGTGATGATACGTAATATAGTTTTCCCGTTTCCGAATCTACTTAACTTTCATCCCCTAAAATTGCGAGCTTTGAAAGAGTATAATATACATATATGTTGCTGACCGGCTCCTTGTGGTGGGAAAAATCTCAATTTCAAATAAGATTCGTTCTTTTCTTATAATTAACAACAACTATTAACTATGACTTTCACAGATGCAGATTGGATGCCGAAAAGAATTTTTCAGTCAAAATCCTTGAAAATCTAGACTATAATTACTAGCATATATACGTATATGTCGATATTTCTTGTCGCATTGGTCAGTTCACTCCAAGACTCTAAGCTTGCAGCTCTCGGCTTACGCCTCTAGGACCGAACTATCATTGCGGCGGCTATTCCAAAAATCACTGACGAATTCAGCTCATTCAATGATATTAGCTGGTATAGTAGTGCATACATGTTTACTACCACCTGTTTTAATTCCATTTCCGGCCGTGTCTACCGACTCTACTCGATAATATGAGTTTACCTTCTTTCCATTGTGATCGAGGCTAGCTCAACCCTCAGTATAGCCTCAGCATTGGCTGTGGATTCCAAATCTCCGCTCTAGCCTCTCAAAATGTTTTGCCACGCACTAACGCACTGATGTCCCTCTCGGCATCGCCCTAGCTTAGTGGATCTGTCTTTCTTTCTATCGGTCAAGATATCTTCTCAAATAAGCTAGTGAGCAGGCTGCCATCGACCTACGCAAAATTGTGCTGCCAAGTGATTACAACAGCTCTAGACGCATTAGCTATCTACTTACCTGAGTCTTCGTCTTGGCTGCAGCCGTTAGCTGCTGTATGGTTCTGGGAGCTCTAGCTATTGAGTGGAAGAATATCAAGGGCCTTGAAGGGACTTCTAAGTAAGGCTGATGTGGTTAAGCTGGAAGAAGGAAAAGGAAGTCAAGTGCGAGGGAGCTACTGCAGAAGAACAAAGGGGTGCAAACACAGAGTTGCGGATTATAGAGAAGATAGAAGAAGGTAATGATAGAAGGCGCATAGAGTAGACGGTTGGATTAAGTATGTGGCAAGATACTGTTATATTTTCGCAAAATTCAGTCTTTTTGGTTTAGATATGAATTATTTAATTAACCAGTCATTAATAATGACTATTCAATCAATTTTTTACCTCTTCTAAAAATCATTGTAGCACTCCTGCAAGAGAAATATATAAGACAACTTATTGTCGAGTACATGCAGGCACATACCATATCTGAAATGAACTGACAAAAAGTAAGTGAATGCTTCCCTACAAAGCAAAGACTACGAGCGGATGGCTTAATTTCTTAGAAATCAGCCAGATCGCCTAGGCAACTCAATCGCTAGATTTTAATCCTATTGAACACTGCTAGCATTATATTAGGGTGCAAATCAAGAAGAGAAAGCATAGACCAAGGTCAGATAAAGAGGTTATTACTGCATGAGAGGAGGAATGAGCTAAAATCCCCATTTCAGAAGTTAATAAATGGATTGAAATCCTCGAAAACAAGCTACGCAAAGTTATGGAATATGCTGACGACAACTCCTTTTGTGACTAGATAGTTTCCAACTAATAGAATTCTTTATATCCCTCATAATAAAAACTGATTTCTCCCAAATCATTTACATCTCCACCTTCAACCCACATATGCTTTTCTCGAGACGTAACTGTGCCAAACAACGCATTTCGGCTAGTATAGTAGAGATATTGGCAACGTTGTCTCTCTTGGCTATTATTATAACCTTTATTCCAACTTGGCTCATGGTGTCGGAATTGCCATATCGAAAGGTGCAAGTATTACCAACTTCAGGGATAATATTATTGCCCGGGAAGTTATTTGGAGAGATTGCACATATAAATTGAATTTAGAGCGATTAGACTGACACCAATAGCGATAGATTTGAACTGTTTTTGCGTGGTTTATGATGGTTGGAATATGTAGATAAGGAAAGTGTAGGGATATCTGCGTGGATAGCTGGTATTCGTGGTTGGAATTGATTTATAGTAGGAGTAACAAAAGATAGCGCCTATCTTTTGCATGTCACCGACTTGCTTTAAGCTCAACTACTTACTACTTGACTGGCGCCGTTCCTTGATGTTTTGCAATGCGAAGGCTCCGCCGCGTGCCATCCCTGCCAATTCCGCCAGCAGATTGTTTCGAGACTTTTTGCGATGGAGGTTGTTTATGTTTGGGGCTCTTGTTGTGTTGTTGGGCTTTTAATGCAGGATTCGCTTTCTTCTTTTTCTGGGGTTCTTCTTTGGACTTTTGACCAAGCTCCATCAGGTATAAGAGATAGTAAGCCATGAAAGCATGGATATCGTGAATAGTCATAGGGTGTTGAAGGCTGCGGATAAAGGTAGGGCTGAGAGGAGGCTCCATATCCATGCTGACTGGCTGAGTACCGGAGTAAGTTTTGGGGGGGAAGTGGGTGGTGAGATATGGAACGAATCTGCGAAGCAGCCCCGATAGGTAGTTATTCAATTAATTGAAATAATAGGAGAAAGGGATTGTTATTATGATGGTGTTGTATTGTATTGTTTTGTATTGAGGAGCCCTACGGCAGGAAGTTCGCATTAAATTAATATGATAAGCATATTAATTTAATTACTTTAAATAAATATCGTATTAATTTAATTAGCTAATAAGTAATT
>QYAN01000070.1:0-110402 GCA_003988815.1 Chlorencoelia australis | reverse complement strand
AGGGGGGAAGGGAGACAAGCTATTCTGAGTACAGCAAGGTGTGGGAAGTGAGGGAGTGAGGTAGCGGATTGAACGCCTCATCCGCACCCACAAGAGATCTGGAATGCAGGGGGAAAGACCAACAGCCGAGGGAGAATTGAGATCGAGCTTTTCCTCATTAGAATGAGAGCTCTTGAAACATTGAGGCATATCTGTTGGTGTGAATGGTTGGAAGGAGGGAGAGAAGGTCTAGCTCTGGATGCGCGCGGTAAAAGCTTAGTAATCAACGGCCCTGTCCAAATGTGGATGGATCGGCATGAGGCTTTGGTTGTGTTGGGGTGGTCACGTGTGGGCGGAGCACATCCGAAAAGGGAAGGAGCCGACCGACTCGAACTGCTCTCCGTTTATTCAGTTTACTCAAGCGCATCCAAGTCCCCGGGACACTCTAAAACATGCAGCGGCAAAAGCATTGAGACGACGCTGTTCCGGATATCTTTATTTTTATTTTCTGAGCCATCGGAAAATGCGCTCGCACAAGTCAGCTCCGGCGCTTAAGAGCTGGGCTGGGCCATCGCTGGTACAAACATACCAGACACACATACACGACACATACACTTGGAAACAAAGAAACCATCCTTGTACGACTCGACGATTTCAGAACGAGGGGAAATCCTCAATTGCCCAATGCACATTGACTGTTCGCCATCCCGAGCTCCTTCGAATCCCTTCGTCTGATTGATGGCTCCTTCGCTAGTCACAGCCAACTTCAGCATCACGTGCCATTGTTGGACCAGCGATGCGCAACTAGTCCAATTTGGGAACAATTCCACCACCCAGCCCAGCCTCGACTAATGCGTTTCATACCCGGAACTCCCTTCACGAACCAATCTTCCCAAAACATAAACTGCTTACCCTGGTCTTTCTCTTTTGAAATGCAGAAAACCCCAATCCAGCAATTACAAAGGAAATGCACAACGGTAGCTCCCACGCTCTTTACCCATCCAACTACCAGGAAAAGACGTTTCAAAACCCCCGCGTTTCATTTCCCGACGCCAATCTACCCATACTTTGGGGTCGCGTGTAAGGGGAGGACTAACCTTGCTATGATCGAAGGTCGGGATATGGTGAGGGTTGGTTGCAGTGGGCAGAAATGCACGAGAACCTCACGACCCGTCAGGCCGTTATGCGGAGAATGAGATGCTTTCCCCTGAATCCTACGACGAGAAGACATTGGGGAGTTTGGGGGTGAGTGAGATCTGTGGCCCGACGGCCATCTTGCTCTGACGAAGGCCGAAAGCCGACGACTAATGTGGTCGCATGCATACAATAAGTCCTCACGAACTTGGTGGAGTGCCGGCGACTCGTAGTCCGTGTTTAGCCGCAAGTATGGTCAGCAAAGAACCCAGATTTCAGACAAGAGGGTGGTCAGATTCTCAGAGCCATAAGCGTCACCTTGAGAGCCTCATATCTTAATCCTCAATGTCGTCGTCCCATTCGAAAGTACATTGACAAGTATTTGGAATCGATTCTTTGGGACGTTTACGAGTGACCCCTGTGCATATATCTCTTTATCCATAATCCTTTTGCAGGGACGACGAGCACAACCAAACCACAATCGCTCTATACATTCACATGCTCATCGTTATCATCGCACCAAACTCACTTCCCTCTCATCTCACTCCACTCTCAGCCAATAGATCTGAGAATAAATGCAATGATTTCTACTTCCCAATGTTGCCTTTCACATAGGCGGTAGACGGGACGAGGCAGAGTTAGCGGGTCATATCTTCCAATTGACAGACTCGCGGTACCAGGACTGCAAGACTTGTTGATCTACGAGGATGAGGATGACAAGACATGTGATTCTCAACCGATCCCTTCGCAATATGTCAATCTGCAAATCCTCAATCCAAGGCATGCTCGCTTACATCTTCCTTCATACCACCAATTGCATTAGAAGCTAATACTTCCGTTCAGAGTTCAAGATCAATGTTAAGATCAATATCCAACTTAGTCTGAGCATATGCTGCCTTTCCCCACAACCCCATTCTTTAATTCTCCAGATTCACCGAGGCAGGATTTAGAATTTCCATGGCGATGAATCCATCAATCCAGAGCCTCCCTCCTCACTCGCACATTCCTCATCCACTCACAAAACCACAACCAACAGCCAAGTATTTGTATATGAAGCCACCCGCTCTCGTTCCAGGGATATCCATGTTATGTTGTCTGTCGTTCCCCGAGAAGCCATCCTCCCATCCTTTACCATCCAGCGTATCCTTCCAATCGAAACCAAGCTCCGCTTACGATGCCTTTATATCTGCAGCCACACAATACCAACTGACCTTGCGATATCGGCGAACATCTTCCGTTGCCAACTCAATCACAGAGCCTCTCGGAAACACCGAGTGCAGAGCCGCAGGAACATGACTGAGCCTCAACACGCAAACAACAATTTACCCCTCCTCCCACTCTTCTTTCCCCATCCCACCTCCAAAGCTACCCCTCATTGCCTTTTCCAACTACATACTATTCCTAACATGGCGTCTCCAACGTGACACTCATCCATTCCTCCCAAATCATGTGACCCTATCTGTCTCGGCAATCTCTAGCTCTTCCCGAACACTCGCTCGTATAATGTCCACTATCTGTGTCGGGCTAAATAAACGATGCCTGAATCCTAGTTCTGCGATAGCCTAGATCTCATCCTCATCCTCCATTCCCTCATGGGATTTGGTTGATTAAGTGAACAAACGAATAAAGGAGTAGACGGTCTGGTTCCATGAGCTGCAATGCTGTGTTTGCAGCATTCTCGTTCGGAAGTCGATGATTGCAAGCGTGGTCATTACCAAACCACTAAAATAGTGGGTTTTCCGTGTGATCGTCAGAAGTAGATGTTTCAATTGCACCAAATGTCTTTCGATCCTTCCCGATCCTGCAAAATTTCTTTCTGAGCTCCTTGCTTTCTACGTTCCCATCACTTATTCAACACGCTTCTCAGGGACCAGTATCACTCAACCAGCTATGATAAGATATCCTCTCCCCAAAAATCTAGTCAAGAAGTTCTATTCTGTCCGAGTGTCTTACTGAACTTGAATTATAATTTCCTTGCCCGCCGTTCCAAGATGGAAGAAACTCAGAAGGCTTTTCTGTTTTAGTGCATCTTCAATACACCTAGACTTCTGATTTCTGTTTGATCCAATTCACCAAGTCTTTTGCCAGGATCCTTCTTAAAGCTCAGCCCAATGCTCCTT
Organism: Chlorencoelia australis; assembly: GCA_003988815.1. NCBI lineage: Eukaryota > Fungi > Ascomycota > Leotiomycetes > Helotiales > Cenangiaceae > Chlorencoelia > Chlorencoelia australis. The sequence continues at coordinate 107,169 of QYAN01000070.1, read as the reverse complement.
AGCTTCCTCGTACCGAAACATAATAGAAAGGCTCTATTTTAAATAAGTTTGTATTTCAACTTAAGCAATATGACTAGAGCGGATAGTAAGTTCCTGCTTGCACACCAAGATATATATAGCCTCAGTACTATATTTCTAAGAATGAAGAAAGAAAGAAAAATAAAATGAAATGAAATACGAACTAAACATTTTCACCTTAAACGACCTCGATTCATAATCTTATCTGCCCAAAACCTCAAATGATCTCCCCAAGCAATTTATCATAAAATCTCTCGATGCCACACTCTCATCAAGTAGTTATATCCCTTATTAATGAAGATAATACTTCTTCCGCATAAAAATAAGTAACTACCAAACCCTTTTCACTCACTAGTATCACCATCAAGATTAAAGTCAAAACTCCCAACAGACCAATCATCTCTTTTCTATTTCCGTTTCCATTTGCATTTCTATATTCTCACCAATCCTTCCTCGCCTCTCTCAATCAATAAATCTCGTTATATACCGAAATTTTCTTTCTAGCAGTCCACCTCACATGACTAGAATCCATTCGCTCGCTCAATTCAGTTCACAATATACGACTATCGAGTGAATCTAATTCAACTTCAACCTAATCTCCCTTCTTCCATTTAGTCGCTTAATTGTAATTTGATTCTTTCTTTCTTAATAATTCTTTTATCCATTTCTTCCCGTTTACCTACATACATACCTCTCTAGCATCACATTCATCAAAAGCCCCTTTTCCCTCTTTCCAACTTCTCTTCGTCAATGAGTTGAATGACTTGAATAACTACTCATGCTCACCAAAACTATCCATCCTTCCCTTCTCCCCCATAACTCATAACATCTGAACATTTCAGCTCACACCATTTTCTACGCATGCATCTCGTTCTGTCTGAAGAGAGAGAGAGAAAATATAATAATGACATGACTTTTCATCCTATAATCTATTATTAATCTTCGTCCCTCACCACCTCTCACCCGTCATAATCCACCAGCAGACCACCATTCCCAAAAACTCCCCCCGGGCCAAAATCAGGTACACCTCCCAACGATCCCAAAACATCCCCCACATAACCCCCTTCATCTCCAACGCCCTGTTCAAAAAGGTCTTCCCAGCCCTCCAAAATCCCCTTGACAACCTGTATCCCAGCTTCATAAATATTCTGAAGCGCCGGTTCGAAGCCGCCTGAATCTTCATAGAGTAAATTATCCACGGCGGACATTCCGATTGGGGGACGATCGAAATTCGACGCAGTACGCATGAGGATGACGCGGTTGAAATCAACGAGGTGGAACGAGGGGATGGAGAGTCGAAGGATAGCTTCTAGGGAGGCGTTGTCTTCCTGGGCGGTCATGCAGTAGACCCCCGAGCCGTTGGTGAGGAGCTTCGTGTAGGCGTCAAAAGCGGATGAGAGGAGGGTGCCTGAAAACCACACGTCGGATGTAGCTGTATCGCAGCTGATGACCGACGGCGACATGGCCCCTTTCGCGTAAGCGGAGAAATTCCCCGTCGGCGCATATTTCTCCCTATAGCCCTTTGCAGTCGTACTATCGTTCAGACCCGCTCTCTCCGCAAAGCCTACAGCTAAGTCTCTCAGTCTGACGTTCAATTCGAAAACCTCGGTGCCGTAAATGCTGCTTGGATATTGTCCAGGAGCTACTGAGCCGAACGGAACGTATCCGGTGCCGTTGAAAGAGGAAGGGATTTCGAGGGCGGAAAACTCGTATTGCAGCGCGACTTGGACGGCGAAACGCGAAAAGGAAACGGATCCTAATGTGCCGTGGAGGGGGGAGACGCCTGCAATACCGGCGATGAGAAGGTACGTTTTTTGGAGGGAGAGGTGGGGGGAGAGAACTGCGTTTTGTGGGTTAGGGTGCTAGGGGGAGAGAGGGAGTGTGAAAGAGAGTAAGGAGGATATGGAGAAGGGGGAAGTACTCAAGGAAGTAACAGAAACAGCAGCATTAATCTCCGCCTCCCCAATAGTAACCTGACAGATTTCCCAATTCTCCGTACAATGGAGATCTGGATAAAGTGGTGAAAGACCCGGCAAAGTGAGATTATGTGCTAGGAGATTGCCGATGACTTGGGGATTGGAATACCAGATATCTGCTTCGGGTTCGAACTAGGTTTGGCTTAGCTTTGGGTGCTCGTTTGAGAAGTGGGGAGGAAGAGGAGAGGAAGAGGTACCATGGAAATTATGAGGACTTTCGGCGAGATGAGATACGTGTGAGGAGGGGATTCAGAGAAAGAAGTTACTCCCATTTTCCCTTTGTTCAGAGTTCTTTTTACATGGCGTTCTCCTCGATTTGGAAAACATGTTACGAGGGGTATTAAATGAAGAAAGATGTAGGGAAAGGGGAGTTTCATATTGGATAATAATACTTGAGCATTTGGAACTTATACAACAGGAAATGGAGAAGCGAAGAGAGCAAGAACTAAGAAAATTGAGGTTAATATTTAAGAAAGGCTTATCTCTCACTGATTGCAATTGAACATATACCTCCTTCCTAAATAATCACAGATGAAGAAAGAATCCTTGCCTACTGTGGGGGGATGGCGAGGGGTTCAGGGGTATTGCCCGAGCCAATGGTCTGGAATTCCATGGCGACAGAGTCCGATTTCTCAATTGACGAGATGAGTCCCTTGCTTGACTTGAATAGATATATCAATTACCGACTTTTCCTTGCTTTACTCAATCGAGAGCGAGGGATTTATCTTCATATTTATTCGTGCATCACGATATGAGATAAGAGCGGGAGGATAGTCGATTGGTGGTGTAGGCGAAGCTGAAATGTTCCGGAAAAGCGGTCGATGGAAAAGCTTGATTTTGAGCTGGGGATCAATGCTGGGATGTCTGGTTGGATGGGATGTGGAGGAAATTGAAGACTGTGTCTGGTTGGATTATCAGAGCGGAATGCCTAGCGGCGATGGGTATTTAGATCCGAAAAGAATAAGAAAGGTCTATCTAGCCCATAACATATTCCGCCTTGACGCATCTCGGCTCCCAAAGATCACTCTCATCTACCATCCAACCCGGCGGACCCCTCGGCTGGTCGACAGTTTGATTTCTGCTTTTAGGTGGTGGGAAATCGGATCCTTTTCCATCCGAGGGACCTCCTTCATGCCCGTCGTGTTCGTTATCTCTTCCTGGAGGCCCTTCTCTATTCCCATGACCTGGCCTTCCATATCTCCCACCATACCCTGGTGGTGGTCTACCAGGTCCACCACCACCTCTTCCCTGCCTCGCCATAAACGGCCACATGGGGATAAAACACGTCTCGTCCCAGGCACATTTCTTTGGACAAGCTGCCCATTCGCCTGCCCATCCTAACCAAGCCATTAATTCTTCTACTCCTTCTTTCCACCTCTTCACCGCCTTTGCCAGCTTTTCTCGAGATGGAGAAAGAGAAAGTAAAGGAGTGTTGAATGACTCGAACCAGATCCCTTCAACTGCTAGACCAACTTCGACTAGTACAGAGCAGATCCCCGAAGAGGTCTCTTCGACTGCCCATTCGAGAGTACTCTCTTCGGGAGAAAGCAAAATGCCTACTTCTGGGTCGAGTAAGCGGGTATGGTGGAAGCGACAGCGTGCAAAGGTATCCTTGAATAACTTTGAATCTCTTTTCCAAATGCTTTCTTCCGTCTGCTCTGGATATTGCAAGAAAGGCAATAGGAAAGAATGCGTATCATCTCTGAGCGAAGTCATCCAATTCCTGAGCGATGTTTCGTTGTTCGTCGGTAGCGAAGAGAAGAATGTTAGGACAGTGAGGAGCGAAGTAAGCGGTTGAGCGTAAGCCTGTACGATTTCGTTGCTGGTTATTGACCAATCTAGACCACTGCAGTTTGGACTCGCACTCATCATATCAGCTAGGACTCTTTCTGAAGCCTCCCTCATTGCAGCAGCGTCAGAAGTAGAGACGTCAGCTAAAGTATGAGCCCTCCTCCTTCTTGTCAAGAACGCGAGACCTTCTTTCCTAGTAGAATAATCTCCAGATCCTTTCCAAAGACCCTCATTCGTAAGATTCAGAGTCTTCTGTTCCATATTTGTTCGGGACATAGCCGCGCTCTGAAAAGAGGGGGAATAGTAGTTTAGAAAGCCACAAGAGAGGAGCTTGACTCGGGATTCGCCAAGAAGAGGGCCAAGGCCAGAAGAACCATAGTGCGCTGTGCTGCTAAGGAACCAATTCCAGCCTTGACTCCAGAGAAAGGGCTCCCGTTGCGGATCTCTCATTCTCCAATTTGGCGGTATGCCCGGGGTGTCTGTGGGTTCTTGTACACGATCCGTTCGTGTGGGTAGAGGAGGGAGGGGGAAATAGCTGCTGGCGGGCTCTTCTTCATTCTTTCCCCCAACGCTTCTTCTCCAATGATCTCGAGAACTATGCCCATCCACTTCCCCAAGCAATGGAGCTGTTACATTCAAATGACTAACCAAGCGAATACTCTCACTCGAGAAATCACACCAAATCATTTCAAATCCAGCATTCATTCTCACGATCCCTTGAACACCCCATCCTTTGCCTCTCAAGCCTTTCTCTTCCAACCAATTACATAATCCTATTGCTCGAGCATACTCATCCCATAGTCCCCTGAAATTTCCTGGATTTGGAACTCCGGAGACGTTTCCGTAAATGTGAAGCATTTGGGTATCGAGTTGACCGGTACCCATTAAAGTGGCTGATTCCCCATCAAAGTAGAGACATTTCGTAGGCCGGGTAGTTTGATAGGTCAACATATGGGAGTTTCGTGAAGATCCCATGATGCCATAGGACATTTCTCTTTGGCAGAATTAGCTTGACCCCCTCATCTTTCTCCCTCCCTTCTTAAGAGAAGATAGGATAGAGACATAAATAGAGATTCTAGAAAACAAAACATACACATCAAAAGCAACCCATTCCGGACTAGGAGGCACCTCTCCGTCCATCCTCCCATGATACAACTTGGTAAAAGCCGGCACCTCGCACGGAACAACACTATGTCCGTTCGGAAAAAAAGTATTTGGCCATTGCTGCATCAACCCATATAAACTTGCGAAGTAATGGGGTGCTGGAGATGAGAAATTGAAGTTCCATCTTTCCTCTTCAGTCTCGTAGTGTTCTAGAAGTGGGTGTTGGGTATCAGCGGTGAACAATCGACCCGCGACGCATGAGAGAGGGAGAAGCAAAGAGTATATCTTCATTCTGATGATAATATATGTAAGGACATGATGCAGATGGAATAGGAAAATGGAAGAACATCATGATCTTATGGCCAAAGTATTGAATATGAGACGCGTCATATCTTTCCAATGCGAGATAAGAGAAATCTTCAAGCCACACCTTGACTTACGGGTATAGCATATTGTTCAGCCACAGGTCTTATCAATAGCTATTCATTGACCTCATCAACAACTACTACTCATTACCTCCCTTCTCTAACCCCATTCCCTACAAAATAGTCAAAATGGGTTCCTCAGCATCCAAAGCAGCTTCTAAAGCTTCTAAAGCAGCCTCACTCTCTGCAAACAACACAGCACGAAAATACCCTACTCGCAGCCCACCGTCAACCTCCAATCGAACGAACATCCAACCTCCACGACCGAATTCTGATGTACCTTTGAGTCCGCAGGTACATACTAAGAGGAGGGCTACTGGAGAGAGGGATCGAGGCATGTTTGTATTTCTTAGCTTTTCTCTCTATCGAGTTCCCTCTTTAAAAGTATAGAAAGTGGTAGGAAGAGATAGACACCAAGCTGGGCTATTCAGGAGAGAAGCAAGCAATTATATGAGTAGAAAGCTAACGTCATATATGAATAAAGGAATCAACCTCGACTCATCAGATCCCGACCTAGCACTCAACAGCCGTCTCCGCACTCTCGGTCCCGTCACCCCGAACCCGACACAGTCCAACTCCTCGACATTTAACCTACATCACCCCTCCCCGTATCCCTCTTCCACCTCTTCTCACCATTCCTCCTCCTTCATCCCTTCGCCCTCTACCCCAAGCCAATCAATCTTTCCCTCCACAAAATCCAACTCCCCCCAACAAAACCCCGCACTATCCCTCCTTACAGCACGCTACCGGCTCGCTGCCGAAGCCGAACAAGAATTCGAGGGCTTGGGGAGAAAAGAGAGTCAAGGGAGGAGTTTTCTAGATGTGGTTACGTTGAGACAAGTTTTGGTGTTGCGGGATGAGAGGGGGATGGGGGAGGAGGAGATCGAGAGGAGGTTGCAGTTGAAGATGGGGACAGTGGAGAGGTTGGGTGAGAGGGGCTTGGTTTGTGCTACTTAGTACTAGGGAGGGGAGGGGTCTATATGCGCGGTAGAAGAGGGGGGAAGGGGAGAGGGAAGGAGGGAGGAGTGTATATAGTCGAGTAAAGAGGATTGAATGGATATATGGAGGGGTTCTTGTGGAAGGGAAAATTAAATATACCGGGTTGGGATCGTGGAATTATTATTGTATGCATAAGGAAGAAACGCTAATGCTGTCAATGCCATTTGAACTTGTTTTTTCCCCTTACCTTTCTTTCCACTGCCACCTTTTCATGTTTCATATCTCACTCTGCTCAAATCACCAAGCTGAGTGTCCTCCATCCATTCTCTGCAAGTGCAAAGTTATTAGAGACTTTCCTTTCTTCACAAGCCAAGAAAGAAAAAGGACTTACCAAATCTGCCCCAGTCATAAAGCTACTAGCATCGCTAATCAAGAAAACCCCCGCGCCCCTATACTCTTCCGGTCTACTCAACCTTCCCAGCATATTCTCCGTTGGCCATTTTACCCTCCTCTCCGGGAACTTCAAAAACAACTCCTCCACCATCTGCGTCACAATATACCCCGGACTAATCGTATTAACCCTAATCCCATACTCACCCCACTCACTCGCCAAACTCCTCGCCAATTGTAACACGGCACTCTTACTTGCATTATAAGCCGGACATATTAGTCCTCTATTGGCGATAGTGCCACTCATAGAAGCGATGAACACGATACTTCCTCCATTGCCGTGTTTGATCATTTCTTTGGCAGTGGCTTGGGCAGTCATAAATACGCCTGTTACATTCACGGACATCATTTTGTCGACGTCTGCAGAGGTGTATTCTAGTGCAGGAGTTTCTTGTTGGATTCCTGCTGCGGCGATGAGGCCGTCGAGACGTCCGTGGGAAGAGGCGATGGAGGAGATGATAGAGGAAAGGCCAGCGGAATCTCGAACATCGATTTGGCGGTAATGGAGGGCGGTGCCAAGTTCATTTTTGGCGCGGGATTGGATCTTTGAGAATGCTGGGGAGGGTTCTGGGAGTCGATCGAGTGCGTAGACTGTGAGATGTTATTAGTATTGCATGTCTTCAGCATCATCTTCTCTCTTATCTCAGAAGCTTGGCACACATATCTTCTTTCCTATCAAAAACCAGAGCACAGTTTTCAAAGGAGAAGGAGAAGCGAGCATAGGCATACCAGTAGCACCAGCTTCCAACAACGCCTCCGCCTGCACAAGACCCAATCCCCTCGCTGCCCCACTAACAAGAACCACCTTATCCACCAAATTGAATTCTGGTAGCCGCTTCGCTGTTCCTAGATATGTAGGTACAGCTCCTGTTTTCAATGCATTGGTTTCTGCTGATGGGGCAGGAGGAGGAGATCGTGCTGAACTTGCTTGGGACTTGGAAGAAGAGATGCTGCGGATAAAGAGGGGAATTGCGGAAGGTTTGGGGGGGCGGCTGTACAGGAGAGAATGGCGGATTGTGGGAGGAACGAGGCGAAAGGAGGAAGACATTTTGAGAGGAGGGGTCTAGAGGTATAGATTTGTATAGAAGGGAGCGATAAAGGGTTATGAACAAGGAGTCAATATTTCTCTCCAATAGGTACCCAATGTCTGAATACCTCCTCGCAGTCCAATACAGCTCTTGACTCTCTGAAGAATCACTTATTTTGTGTTCACTCTCCACAATGATTCCTCAAGACAAATGGCAGAAACCCAGAATCCAAAATTCCTAGAGAAGCAAAAGCGGGGTAAAAACGTCTGGCTACTGGCCTAATGTTAACAAGCAAGTGGATAACTCGTGTCTGCTCAATGCATTGTGAAAGCAAAGACAATCAGAAGACGAGTAGAAAAGAATGCGAGACGATATCGGGCCTGAACAGAGGGTAGATGTCAATTGGCCAATAGAAGTGGATTCCTATTTTAACATGACATCTCGTGATTGAGTTTTCCTTATTCGTTCCTGATTCTCCGATTGGGTTGGAGCGATTACTGTGATTAGTGATCCAACCATCACGTGAATATTTCTCTCCTCGCCTCCTTAATAACTTCTTCACCCTTTCTTCTTCCCACATCGGGCTGTAAAGACTTATTCTCTCCCAAGTGATTTGAAAGACTCATCTGCATCGGGAAAAGACCTAATGTCAAGTGCTAATTTCATGTTGTGTAAGTATCACAACTGCAACTTTCCAAGAGATTGTTGCAGCTCCCTTCATTTCTGCATTTCTTCTGGATTGCTGCATAGAGATCAATATCTGCTGTAGAACCCTTGATAACCCTCGGATGAAGCTTTCTCGAGATCTTGTACATTCAAGGACTTTGGGGATCTTCGACTTAAGTAACTTGAACACATTGAGCTTTCAGTCGCACCGAAATCCGCATTTCATAATGACAGAATTATGAGAATGCTTTATCACATGGGATTCATACAGTAGATCGTATTTTTCTGCTCGATACCCATCATCTATGTTGCAACTTTATAGAGAGGCTTCAAGAGATTGGTCTCATTAACCCTTCATTCAATCTCCACCTTTGCGAAGAAATAACATCGAAAAACGTATAACCAGTATATCGAAATATATCACTGCTATATATCGAAATACTTTAAAGCTTTTAAATTAATATCTTGTAGAATGGTAGGTATGGTGTATTCATAACTTAAGATCATGAAAGCTCTGTTCGACAGGATTGAAGTCTAGAGAGTATGGAGAAAAATACTGTAGGGTAATTCTTACATTGGTATATAGTTGTAGAACGATGGATTACAGGATTATCTATCACAATTACAGAACAACGCCCCCGAAGACTGTTTAGGCAACACTGCGGCAGAACTGAGTCTCCAATCAGTTTTGTCATAATGCTCTTTTAAAAGATAAGAGTATTAATATCGTCAATTATATAGATTGGTAAGATTGTTCATCATTTACAGTAGGCCAAAAAATGCTTCTTTCCAATAGGGGCATAGTCATGCTTTCAATCACCCGTACGGCTGTTAATATTCGTCTAGGGCTTTATATCAGAGAACCCCTATCCTCTAATTCACAACAACCTTCAACTCCAAAATGCTATCTTACGAAAGTATTCAGCCGAGTCCTGATCTATGCCCATGATACTCACATATTTTCTACAATTGCTCATCTCCATAATCCCCTAGTATTGATCAAGGGCCACAAACAATCTTTGGAAGAGTCTCCGAATCCATCACACAATCCATTCCCATTACCAATAAGAGCATTACCCTTATGCAAATTATAACGTTGCTACCTCGCTCTAGTTTTTGTAGTGTAGATCTGCTAGCTCAGGGACGTAAAACCTGAAATCTTTCGTCTTCGTAATGCTTTGACTAGATGTAGGAGAGGATCACTTGGCATTGTAGGCTTTGTTACAGGCTCTGCTGTTAAAATAGTTAATTTTAAGGATCCTAACTGTAACGTCGAAGCGAGCTCTGTTGAGCTCAAATGTGGTCTCGTCGGGCCACCACTTAAGCAAAGCACCATTCCCCATTCATGGATGTGCTGACACTTCCGAGAAAGTTGGAGGGAGAGAAGTTTATAGTAAGTTTCGTTCCCGAACGATGATGTTGTTCACGCACTCCCCAAGTCGGTGAAAGTAACTGGGGTCTTTGAGAGTCATCTCGATACTTTTGCAAGAGCAAGAATGCCAAACTGTGATTGGGATTCTCTTGTCTCCTTGATTTTTTGCCATTCCTTCAGCTGTATCGAATTCGTTACTCAAACCGGTGGATCTATGTCGTATCTCAATGGGAAAGCAGATGGAAGTGTATATTGGTCGTTTGGAAAAGAACTAACATAAATCAAAATGCTATCAACTAGGCGATCCTTGAAAACGGATCTCCGTCTTTTTAGCACCTAAACACAGCCTTTACTTTCCTGCGTAGAATTAATAAGGAATTGAGCTTACACTTAGTATTATTTCGTATTTTAATATCGGTTGGGTGAGAAATAAGCTAGAACTTTTCTTTTTCTCTTTCTCGTCCACCCCGAAAGAGCAAAAAGTAAAAGTAAAGTAGCCCAATCAGGAATCGAACCCGAAACCTCACTCCAAAATCACGGTATCCGCACATACGAGCATAAGCATTAGCAGAACAACAGCGTTGAACCAAAATTGCCTGAAGCGCGATTAGCAACCCTGAAACCGGCCACAAGATGGGTGCGCTCTGCCATTGAGCTACCGGGCCCTTTTGTGCTATGTTTGTTGAGGAAATAAAGCTTATTTTAGAATATAGATTTAGGGAGGGGAGGGAGGATACGGAAGGGGCGTTTGTGGTTTACTTTTTTTATTAGGAAGTCTTATTCTAGTGATTTGATGGAGTAAAAATTAATGGTTCATATCCATATCATAAAGTGTTTGTACTGTTCCTGCAGGCTAAAAATCACGTCTCGTTTGATTTTCGAATTCCACAACAGCCTCTTCCCAAAAACGAAAACCTACATCATTCTACCACCTACTCAACAATTTTCAAGCCCTAGCAGCTGTTACATATTCTAGTACATCCCAAAATGACATATCCCTTCCAGAATGCTTTGCATTAAATGTCACTACCGACGCGGAAACGCTTCAAATGCATGACTCTGCAACAACACTTGAGTTCTTGATTTGCTCACAGGATGACACGTACGAAGTTATGCTTGGATTTGAAAAGGAAGAAAATAATATCATGGATGAGAAGTCCGTTCTTGCCGCGCAAATTCTCAACTTTGGTGGCAGCAAAAGGTTTGGTTAACACTGCTACGAGCTTCAAGAAAGAGCTCATAACAGCTAAGTGAATTTCTCGAACAGAACGCTCAACCAACTCTGTCCAACCCACTGAACTCTTAACCAAATACCTCTTCTTAACCTTAACCTCGACTATCCATTAATTGCTTGAGCAGTTATCGTATGTACACATATCTTAACTACTAACTAGGACGATCTTTCCCTCGCTTAGCAACTATGGATTAGATTTGTCATAATTGACAACCCTCGGATGGCAATTACACCTAACTCGCTGCCATTTTCAAATTCTGGCTATTTTGGGGGATGTAGTATGCTTTCTACCGCCTCTTACTATTTGAAATAACTGATAGATTGATCACATGCCAAGTTTTAAAACTTGGAAGCGCACTCCAGGCCCAATTCAATACTTCAATAACCTTGTTGCATCTCACGCACGTTCTGTTGCTCCATCCCAATCCGCCGATGCTATTTACTGTATAGTACGTCTTCTTACTTTTGTGCCAATTAATGACTTGAACTAACGGCTAGCAGATTTCAAACCATCAAGGAATATAGTCTGGACTTCAGCCCATGCGCCCCGGCTTTCTTCCAGAGCATCTCTGTGTTACAACAGATTTAGGTGCTTCCACACTTGTCATGGAGTTATTTATATGCTAGCATCAAAGAGGATCGACCTGGGCCCAAGTCTCTGGACCTTCTTTGGCTGCAAATACCAACTTTCAGCCGCCTTCGCAAGAATTGATTGCACCACTGAGCCGACTTTTCAAGACCTGCTCTAAATTTTCAACACAAGATGGGTCAACTAGTCTCTATTACTGCGAGATTCAATTTACCACTACTGACAAGTGTGGATTGTCCAGCTGATTTGAAGTAATTCTTGAGAGAAGTCTTATAAGTGAAATTCCAAAGGACCCATATTCAATATAAGAGTCCAAAGTATTGAAAGAGATGATAGCACTGTTTCAAACGGCACCCCTATGGCATGTATATACTATTCGAGTAAATTTTGATATAAAAAATGGCTTAGTCAGGCTTACATTCAAAATGAACTCTTGTTTCGTCAAGTTTGATGAAATATCAACCTCGTACTGAAATTTTCTAAAACTTCTAGCCTGCAAGAAACAGTGACATATTAAACCCTTAAACGTGTCAAAAATACTTTGATAGGGAGACTCAATTGCTCACCTGACATTGAATAGTGACATCCTCTAACTGACTTCCAGTCTAAGATCCTGGAAAAGAACTCCCCCCCATTGGCCAAATCCAATATCGTATCCAAGTCATTAAGCGAGCCTAACACTTAAACATTCAACGGTCTCTCCTCTCCTCACCTTTCTAACTTTACACCTTCACATCTTCATACCACCTCTCTAAAACCACCTCGCTAAGAGCACAGCATTGCGGAGACATGTTTATTTTTCAACGTGGTGGGCTGCTTTCCTGCGGCCCACCACGTTAATCTCGATATGGTGAGAGCTGGTAAGTTTGTTAACTCAAAATCAGCTCTTCTTAAAACCGATGATTTACTTTTGCATGAAGTGACTTCATCGACGATAAAGAAACCTCGGATGAGGATGGCAAGGAGGGAGGCGATGATAGCGCTTCTGGATCAGACAAGGCTATTTTGGTACGCACTCTAGCCCTTGCAATAATCTGGCCGCAATCGTGTGAATTCTGGGAAGTTGAAATTGGGAAGCTTGAGGCTAATACTAGAATAGACCTTTGACTGTCTGATAGATCAATAAGGATGTCGCAACCTGGTACCCTAGTTCATCAATCAGAAGTTATATAAACCATGACAGCTTGGTAAGCTTCCTGTCTATCTTCGAAAACTGAGCTAACTCTGAAGTATAGGAGCTCTTAGAGTTGCAAAGCAAAGTCATTCCTCTAGATTCTAGAGATAGGGATTTGTCTCGCAGTCACTGGCAAAGGTTTCATCTTGACAGAAAACTAAAAGAAGTGGTATGAAAAACTTCATTCTATTCCCTCCCTTATTATCTTAGTTGTATACAACAAGCGATTAATATTTGACCTTAGACCATTACAGTGACAGTTAAGGAGAAAGTTGGCAAACTAGAAGCAAAGGAGGAGAACATGATACAAACACTGAGGGAATAGATGATAATGATGTTCCATTTTGATACAATCCTCAACGCGAGGACGAGTTTCCGAGATCGATGACTCTATCCCTGGGGACTATGGATTCTGGTTGCTTCAAAAACAAACGTCTTAGCACCCTGATATGAAAGTGTTCTTTTCAATACCTAGCAGTGCCATTACTTGAACGGGTTCTTCTCGATCATTGAAGAACAATAAGTCGTTTGTGGATATATGGGAGGCACAAGGAAAAAGGCGTGGGACGTCTGGAAGGGGGATCAACTCGAAGACGGGAAGGCTGTCGAAAGTTCAGTATAACAAGCCGTCATTGGAGAAAATTTGCTATGGCAATACTGTTAGGCGGTTAGAAGTGGTGATGTCACGCTACCCCTGAAGGGGGTAGCTACAAGGGCATAGCACCTGTTCTGTGGCTATAAAGGGGGGGCTTATCCTCTCCTTCATCAGGCAGGCACCTTAGATATCCTTCTTACCACTACTCATTGATTCTCTGTTCCTTGATTTGCTGACTTCTTTCTTGTGCTCACGCGACCTGAGGTCACGCGTATCTACCACGACCTCGTACACTTTCACAATATATCCGAAGATTTAGGAGAGAAAGAGGATAATTTACAAACTACATTTGGGCTCCCTGGGTGAGGTTAAGCTGCTTGAGGAGTCAGCCAGGGGGATGCGTTGTAATCTAAATGGTTTATAGATCTCAAAAGCATGCACTACACTTATTACTAGCAGTTGAGTGATTGCTGTGATATTAATAATTATGTGTATTGGGGTTACTTGCAGAAATGAGCCTAGTACCACTTATGGGTTTTTCTTTTCTTTCATGATATAACCTGCTTCTAGAGGTAGATAGACAAAATCAGTCACTATTACTTGTGATTTCAAACTTCTGAATATATAAATGCATTCTGCAAAGTTTCTCTGAATCTGTTTAGCTTCTAGGGTTTACCCGCTAATGGAGCAACAAACCAACCTCGAAACCCACCCAACAATCTTAATTTCTAATTCGTGGTCAGCATTCTCCATCATGCACACGATCTTCACATTAATCACTACTTATAACGCCATTTATAAAGTAAGTTCTCTCCAGACACTTCCACTAGTTCATTCGCTCGAATCACTGATATATCATGATCATGCTTGTGCAGACCATAGTTATTCTATGCTACGTACCACACCGAAGGAGAACAACTCAATTGATATCTACTTGGCCTATCCCCCAAAGATCTTCAGAGAAGAATGGGCTGCCCAGGCCAGGGACAAATTCCTCGTGGATATCCTGGCCCTATGGCTGTATCCGAAGATTTCCAGACTCGGCGAGATTACCAAACCCTTCCATCAGCCATCTCTGAGAGTAAGCGCGAACCTTTTGAAATGTGTAGTCAACGATGAAATACTGATTACGGATTGTAATTATAATCTCGATATTGAACATAATTTTGCCCTGTTGGAGGAGAAACTTTAAAGCATTATTTTTAAGTGTACTTCTCCCTTCGCGCTTTCTCTTTCGCATTTTATCTTCTCAGTCCCTGCTTAATTTCTTCCCCTTTTATTTTACCCTGATTTTGCTTTGTACTGACATATAACACAGCCCTAGCTGGACACCTTCTAAGAAAAACTATAAACTAGCAATAGCTTGGGATCGCGGCGATACCACAAGCGGTGGTAAACATGACATATCTCATCTTATAAACACGGCAGAGAAACGGGTTCCAATTGCTGCGGGGGTCAAGAGAGGGGTTGAGAAGGACAAATTGAATGATAAGTAGTAAACATGGATGCGTTCAAATCATTCATCTTTCCCCTTCCAATCGTACATACCGACACGTTTAACCTGACCCGATTGGAACAACGTCCAGCTGGAGACTACCTGCAGCTAAACCCTACAGCCTCACGGCCACGGATGAAGTTCACAAACTAGATATTAGTGGACCCAGAGCGCATCCCCCTCGAGTCTAAGTTATAGTCGAACCCCAACTGTAAGCTCCTCGGCCACATCCTCACAGCGTCCACTAACCGCTACTTTTGCTAGATCCCTGCTATATTCCCGCCAAGCCGGAGCTAGGAAGCTATTGATAAAGAGAATCACCATATGATATCTAAGGACCTGAAGGCTTTTACTTCTTGACTCAAAAGAAGACGACAAACCCCAACGTAGCTACCACAGGGATGTCGCTCGAATGAGGACACACGAGTCTGCTGGCTAAAGAAGATGAGGTCAATGCAAGTCTCTACATTTGGCATTGTCATTGCCGGCGTTACTCTAGGCGGTCTTGACTTGCATGTCACACTTGCCACGGTCGAGAGATGAACGGATCTCAAGAAGATCTTGGAGTGTAGCTCAAGTGCCACGGATTTAAGGATGATTCTTCGACGAAACAACCTCTTCCCGCAGGTGGACTTGCATGTGGCCTGGACCGGTGCTGGATTATCAACAGTTACATTGGCCATTCATCCAGCATTGGCAGATCAACGAAAATGGCTCTGTTCGAGCTCATATTGATGCTCAATTACTTAAAATTTTACGTTGACGTAGCTCTGGACGGGAGTCGCCGCCAAGTTAATACTCTGAGTCCAAATTGGTGGTTCAAATCAAGGACAGGATTTGTGTAAGAGTCGTCACATTCACTTGCCAACCACAGTAATGGCTCATCTATTTCTACTTCACACTTATCATCTGCCACCATCATTCGATCCCAACTCCGATCAGCCATGGATGTTCAAGGGAATAGGGACATGAGCTGATTTCTGGCGAAGCTCAAAGATCGCTTCATCATCACTGGAAAGGAATTCCTCGGAATTGAGTTTGATGGCTAGACAGAGAAGATTCTCTATCCAAAGTATCTCAGTCTTTGAATTTAAAGCTAGCGGCACCTCTTGAAGAGGGTCTCCTCATAACCCACTTTACCGACAAAGCAGAGCATCACGAGCTATCATCATAAGCATTGAGACCAAAGTCGCCCAAGTTAACACGCAAATTACATACCTCACACAAGAGACCATCGAGTGAACGGCTAGTTAAAAG
This sequence comes from Chlorencoelia australis, assembly GCA_003988815.1. NCBI lineage: Eukaryota > Fungi > Ascomycota > Leotiomycetes > Helotiales > Cenangiaceae > Chlorencoelia > Chlorencoelia australis. Next base: position 91,056 of record QYAN01000070.1, on the reverse strand, counting down.
GAGAGCTCTTCCCCTGAGCGCCGTAAGCGTAGGCTGCATGGCATATAAGTATAAATACTATCCTAATATGACTTCTCGCTTCTAAGCAGAAAGGTTCAGTATCGAGATGCAAGTCGCTCGAGTCGACGTGCAGGTCCACATCAGATAAGGAACCACCGAAAGAGTGTCCGATGAAGAGAGGAGGAGGGAGTGCGTGACTATGCATGGCAAATCACCAGCTTGACAGACACAGACCCTGAATGCTGTCTATTTCAATATATGTTGGTCTTTGTTCGCGTTCGCTGAATGGATATGGGAGGAAGGCAAGAATAGGGTTAGAGGGCGGAAGAGGGAGAACGTTTGAGGAGAAAGATATGAACTTGCTGAAGTCAAATCTAATTCAGTTGACGAATATTCTAAGCTGCAGGTATTGTTGATCAGAGTTGTTAACTGGGTTTTGAGGTGATATCTGCAGCGCAAGAATTAAGCGAGCCTGAATAGGGGTAAAAATTAAACACGTCTAGCTCCTCGATGGAAAAGTTTTAAATAATAAATATCGAAGGTAACTACCCGAATGAAGTAGGATGCTATTATCATAAATGTAAGGTTGGATATTCCAGCCTTCGTGGCTACTTTTGAAGTGGTCTGATTGATGACCGGGAAACAACCGATCGATCGAAAACTTCGAATTATAAACTGCAAGAGCGAATATTGGTTATTCCTCTTTATCTGAACTTGGATATTCTAATGAATTTGACTGCTTTTAAAGTCATACAGTTACGAGGGGTCGAAAATTTCGAAATGTAAAGGGCAGCATCGGCGCAAAAGGAAGCAAAAGTAGTGGCTGATCGGAGCTTGAATGTTATAGAAATCTTGAATACTTTTGATCCGTCTCTTGAATGCTCTAGAGAAGATAAGTGATTTTAATTTCGACTAATCAGTAATCTGTCTATCACCGCTTCCAAAACAAAAACAAACAAACAATCGCACTTTCCTCACAACAACAATGTCTTCTAAAATCAAGAAACTTGTCGAAAAGGCCTCCAAGAAGCTCACCGAACTCTGGGACTCGATTCGAGCTGCGAGGCTGCCACGCGTAAGTTATTCCTCCCCTCCCTCCCTCTTTCCGAAATTAGCTACTTAGATCGCTCTCGCCTTTACTGACATGTTGTTTATAGAACAGCCACATGCTAGTGGACTCCTCTTCGGAGGTGGACCTACCACCTAGATTAGTCACGGTTGGTAGTAGGCCGAGCGAGCACCATGGTATGTGTTGTTGTCCCCTTGCTCCTTCTTACTTTATTTTCTGCTTTCGTCTTTGGATATCAAGAGAGAGGGGGGAATGGGGAATGGATGGATGGATGGATGACAGAGAGTTTGGGCCTTCGGGCAATATTTTTAGTTTGAGATGAATAGTCCCCACTTTCCCATTTACTGTAATACCTGCTGGCAATACAAAGCATAGCACCCTTTTTTATTCCTTTTTTTTTTACTTTTGGTTGGCGAAAAGATTGTGGCCACCAAATAGCGTGGTCGCTTCACCAATTACTCTTTTCCTTTCACCTTCTACAACTAAACTACAAACCCCCACAATTATCTATGATCTACAAGGCTAGATGAGCAAAACTATCATCGGAGATGACCCTAATAGGTATGGGGCTTTAGTATCGACAGCTCCTTGGCACCTCTGCCGCGAATCGCGTAAGTGATCTGAATCTCCCACTGCTACTTTGGTATTTTTGACTGACAGATATCTGGAGGCGACGGCAGAGAAGGTGAGCTTGGTGGTGCTAGATATCTAAGGCCCTCATAACAATCTTTGGATTCTTTGCTAGATACTGGACAGATGATTCTATAATGCGATAAAGATAAGAGCGAATAAATGGGTTGAATCTCGAAAACGCCATAATGAGTCAAGATACGATCTTCTTATGGTCAAATTGAGGCGGCATTCACCAACTGGGAAACCATTCTGCTATTGCCAGACCATATGCTCAGGAATGTCCCAAGCCATGTTGATAGGACGTTAGATTAGAGAGGCAGGTAAGACTTTATGTCATTTTCTTGTCTTTTCTGGATCTTTAAACATGTCAAATTGACACTATTTTTTAGTGGCTTTAGTTGCTCTCTCTTTTCAGGAAGCGTTCTATCTTACAACTACATTCACAGCAATCCATCCATGGCCCCGGAAATCCACAGCAATGGTACTGAGCAAAGCTTATGAGAGCACGCGGTGGACCGTATAGATCTTAGCAATGGGGTGGTGAACTAGAAGTATGTAGAGTTTACCTCGTAAGTTCACTGCTATGGCCGATTCTGCTTATTTTCAGTGACTGACAAATGTATTAACAAAGCCATCTACGTGTATCCAATGATTCCAAAGACCCGCTCTCCCCTACAAAGCAACCTTAGTCGCCGCCACAAGTCCAAAGGGGAAAGGACTGCCTGATATCGATACTTTCCCTTACAAGCATACTGCATCAATCGACATTCCAGTTACCCCAACCACACATCTCTCAGACGATGAACAGCAGACTCCCAACTCTAGCCAACCAAGTCTGTTCTAGTAGCAAAGGAAACGGACAATTAGAAAGGGTATTGAAGGTTATCAATTTCACTGGAAGATTTGTACAAAGGTATACTGCCATGCAATACGGAATCATTCTCATGGTGCTAATAAATACTACAGTAGGGTGCGGAATGGGGTGGGTTTCAATCTTATTATCTATTTCGTATCCAACCCACTGGGTTGGATCAATGAGTTGGATCTCTTAGGTGGGGAATGGATTGAGTACGTTGGATTAAATGAGTTGGACTTTTTTACTTTTTACTTGGTTGTGTTGTGATGTTCTGTTTGTATTATATTGATAGCTTTAATGAGCTATGGGTTGAGATTTGACTTAAAGATCCATTTTAAATCCAATCTATCTAATCCAACTATCCACTCCCCAACTCATTCCGCGCTCTATACTACAGTTTCAAACGCATTCGCCTTGGTCAATCTCTACTTGTTAGTCTATATGATGCATAGACTGGACGAACAAGCCATAGCCTAAAAATTACTCTATGAAATACATTATGCTAAGTGGATTGCAAGTACTACAGAACAGCTTGCCTACATGGCTTCGACTTCTAAGTTTTGCTGATGACTCCTCAATCAAACTATAGTGTGTAAACTATGCATTTCTGATTTCCCAGGCCTATTTACTTATTCGACTGCTGGCGCTTCAAGTAACATACATGTTCAATGATGGTGCTTCACCAAATCGATTATATTTAGAGAGAGGTACTTCTATTTCCCTACCACATAATTATAACGTCAACAAGGTAGCGATTTAATTGTTATAGTCTGTAGAAGTCTGTTAGATAGTTATCGAATCTCCAACATCATGCTTTCAATGGTAGGATGCTATTGCTGCACAGGGAAGGCTGTTGTCTCGCCTTTGATAATATTAAAGACGCTATATGCGCTACACATAAGCCTAAATAGCATTAATCAGTCCTCTTCATCAAAGGTGCTTCTTAAAAATAGCAATCTCATCTGTACTGGTGGTAGGTTCTCACCATTTCTGCAACACCATTATTCAAAGAATAGAAAGATCACTGATAACATGCTTCAGGGTTGTGACTCGCAGGTCCAACACCAAGTCCTGCTGGAAGTGCCATCATTGAGCATCCGAGCATCATTATTAAATCTGTAAATACAGAGTCGGACGCAGCGATGGCTGCAAGACTTCAAGAGGAAGAGGACGCTAAGGACTTATCTGACATAAAGATGGATGGATGGCCTTAATGGTGTTACAAATCAGTCAGTTTCCTTCAGCTCTACAACAACACAGCATATCCTCTTTCTACATAACACGCTAGCGTACTTGGGTAATCTGCACCGAATCTTAACCAGCGTCGCTTCCAACCCCGTCAATCAAGAAGAGAAGCCAGATTCACAAACACTTTCCTAAGCACAGGGTATTCTATATAAGTAGAAAGACATTTGTGGTAATTTCAAGTTTGTTTAAGCATATAATCTCAAATTGAAGTTCGATACTATTCTACCGACGGTCCTGAAGAGACAAGATCAGATTCTTTCTTAGTGAAACGATCCAAGTAATCCTCAGTCACTGAGATAGCAACCGGATTGATGATTGCCCGAGTTTTGCGCACCAATTCGCATGCTAGCTGAAAGTTTGGCTGATGTGGGCCGGGCTCTCGAGCGCCGAGTTCATGAATAGATGGTAGAATGCAAGCAATATCATATGAAATCTCGAGATTACCCATTAGGCCATTGAAAATTGGCAAAGGAGGAATTGGTTCCATGTACCCTAAGCCCTCAGCGCGCTGCTCCAACAGTCTACGCGAAGCGACGATCCACAGGGGCATATCTTCGTTGTTGACGTCTACTACAACATCATAGTCTGTACGTTTAGTTATATGGACTTCGGTGCGAAGGTATTTCGGGAACCTGGAAGTCGTGCTGATATCGAGTGTTCCGAGTTGGATAACAAATTGTGGGAGGGTAGGAATTTGTGTCGTGTGTCGGTTACTGCCTTTGATCTGAAAAAGGGATGCTGCTATTGAATGCTCCGAATCTAGACATTCGGTACAGATGGCTTCGGGCAAAGATGTGAATTGTTTGAGATTGATTTGATACTCGTCGCCACCCCCATCCTCAAAGAGAGGGATGCGGCAAGGTTGGTCCGTACGGTCTTTTACCAGCGCTGGAATATCAACTCGACGTAAACTTGATAGAGTCTATAGCTAGCCTTGGGAAGCTTTGTCTTTGAAGAGTTGCTCGTTGGTTAAGTTATCCTCGGGGAGTCCCACCCAGTCGTTAATCCAGTCGACCTCGTCCGCTAAGTCCTCATCTATCTGGTCCCAGTGATCATCATGCCAGACCCTTCCAGCCAAAGCAGCGTCGGCTTCTTTGTCAAGGAAATTATCCAAACTACCCCTGTTTCTGTCCTCGCCGCTCGAGTCACGATCATCGACACCAGAGCTAGTGTCGAGCTCGGAAGCTGAGAAAGATTCATCAGCATTATCGGGCATGCTAAATCCTTGACACATTATCTCGGGGTCGGATATTGACGACAAGTTCGACGACGAGGGATTCTCATGCCCTAAATAGCTCGTTAGAAATGTTAAGATGGTGCTGCAGTCGGGCCAATAGTCTCGTGATTGACTAATATCGTCTCGGCTAGATTTGTGAGTTTGTACTCTTAGATTGGACTAACCTCTGACCTGATTAAGACCTTCGATGCTTTCAATGTTCTTTCCTGATTGTTGTTCTACGATGTCCATGATTACTGGCAAAATGGTGAGTAGTTGAAGATGGCGAACGGACGCAAAATACGGGAGGTTGAAGTTCGCTTGCGCTAGGCACTACAGTGAGTCGTGAGGACGGCTACACTGCACGTTGCATGGGCAGCTCGACCACGGGCGGATCTACTGCTTGTTAACACAAGGTTGAGCACTATTGCTTCAGAATATGGCCAATGGAAACTTCCGTGTACCCTTCAAGTTCCGCTACAATCGAGAATAATGTGCTGTCATTCCAACAGAAAAGTAAATGGCAGCGTTTATAGGTCTCTCGACACCACCCATGCCACCAAATCATTTGTTCGCTGTTCTTGGCCTATTATAGTATGGTCACTCCTAACGAATGCGAGAGCATTTGAAACTTCTTATCTACTTGTGGGATATTTTTTGATGCTACCAATATTGCGTTTAGGTCGAGCCCCAGTAGCTGTTACAAACCGCGTCAAGGGATAGAGCCATAAGAAATGGATGGGTGGGCGCGGTACAGGGAGGTCAAGATCTAATCGAGGAGTATAATTTCAACACTATATATACAGCCCGTGAGTAAAGTGCGGACTCGGAAAGGACAGCGCTTGCCAAATTCGATCCCGTTAACACACTTATTAAAGAACTCAAAACCATCTTCACCTTCATTCAGCGCGAGAAAAGTAAGTACAAGAAAAACGGGAATAAATCTCTCCGTTTCGACGAAAGTCTAGTTCCACCAGATGGCGCACAGTTTCTTAACAATATATTGGGTAAACATGACTGCATCTGCCCCCTGACAGTTGCGATCGGTTGCCAAAAGTCTGACGACGGTATTGACCCCCTTCAAGAGCTGCTTGTGCAACCTAACATTACCTCAAGCCAAGAAAAGGTTGTGGCCAGCCCTGGCTAAATGCATCATGTTCCACGAGGAGAATTCGCAATTTACTGTTATTGTTGGGATAACCAGTAATAGGTATTCAACATATTCCTGGTAATTAAGGCCAACAAGCCAACACTGGAATGTTGGTTAGGCATATACGCCACCATGAAAACTCTTCTTGTAGATAGCTTCTTTCTTCTTCACATACAACAATCAATACAAGCACTTACAGAGAATCAACTCTGTTCGGTGCTTTCAAACTAGTGGATATCCATCTAGTACTACCCGACTGTGCCAACAGTTATAGCAAGTAAAGCTTACTACCTTAAACTTTTAGGCATATAGCATTTTGGCAGCCATGTAAGGAAAGTATATGTCAAATCTATAAGAAATAAATATATGGCCAATATCGAAGAAATCGACGAGCACTCTAATGACTTGGTGAAATACTTTGACATTAGGGAGAGTAACCGCAATAAAAATTAGGTGAATCCTTTCGAAAACCCGAAGTAATAAAGCACAGCTCAGCGGGCTATAGGGCTACCTTTCATAGTGACGGGAAATACATGCTGGCTTGCCTACTGGACTACTAGCCGTTTGAGATAGAGAGACCAGAGAAAGCCATGGAGGAATAACAGCTGGTCGCAGCGACTACTAGAAAAGCCTTCAAAAAATATGAGTGCTTAGAATGGGAGTTCCGGATTACCTATTCTCTAGGTCACGCCCACAGCCGCTTGCTCAAGTTCCTTCTAGTCAAATGAGAGGGATAACTCGCTCGACAACGTTGCCTACATCGCCTCCACCGTTAGGCGAAACCAGTTTATCAAGGGGCTGGGATACACAACCGCCTTCAGGTCGGATGGGAGGAATAGCTTACTCGGAAACGCCTTCATCAGGCGAAACTAGTCTATCTAGACATACATGGTCAGGGGACTAAAATCAAGGGGGGGCAGATCAAGGGACGTACTGGTCCTAATTAGGCTACATGCACTTTCATTTATATGCCACGCACCTCGATCAGGAAGTTCTCTCTTTGCTCCTTAGCTTTTAGTTTTTAATTCATTTAATGTTATTGCATACGATAGTAAGCTTCTTTCTTCGTGTACAGAATTGCAGTATTGATTATACAATTGGACTTGGTCCAAGTAGTAATGCCAATGGAAAGATTGCCAGGATGGATCTGTATATATAAGCTTCCAGAGTTGTAAAGTGTTTGATATGAATACCAGACACTGAAAAAGGGTCTGCTTGAATCACTAGTCAAGACACGCGCAACTAAATTTATTATGGCCCGTAAAGTCTTCCTCATTTTGTGGCTTTGCATTCAATAAAATCATGCAGAAAGAGAAGGTGTGGCTATAATGACTTTTCCTGGCCCGGACACCATGAACGTGGGCGTCATTAGCGACGACGAAATTTTTCTCTTCCATAGCTCCGAACTAGAGAAGCCTGGCAGAAGGTTTGGTGGTTGGGCTGCTGGTGGAAGGTGTTTGTTTGTTGAATGATGTAGTAGTATTGAAGTGTGTGCGATGCTGTCGGAGTAGATTCTTATGAGATGGACCTCGCGACAGTACTAACTCGTCATAAAGTACATCTTCATTGTGAATATTAACTATCTAGTTTTGAATGAGCTTGTACTCCATGCCTGCCCATTTCATGCTAGAATATAGCTTTAGGACGGAGAGTGAGAGCAAGTTTCGTGAAGGCTGAGACCGAACGTTTTGCTCGAGGCCGATTAGTAGTAGCTAATGGTCCCTCAACGGAAGTAAATCGGATAATAGTTGAGAGATCTCAATGTCTCATAGTTCCCGAATAATCCAGATTGTATTAGGGCCCTAAAAGCCCTTCTAAGAGGCAAATGTTTGTCTGTGTGGTGGTGGTGGTGGCGGTTCCCGGGACCGATATTGAACTTAGACACCTGCGATAACCTTAAGATCTAAAAATTCATCTCCTTCTCTTACCTTCCTTCTTCACCAAAATCATTTTCTTTAAATGCAAAAGCATCTTCTCCTCTATAAATTTATGGTATGAGATAAATTGAGAGGACCTTGCGTTCCTGGTTTCAAAGCACCATCTAGATTACCCACGAGGTTCATCGATTCTTCCTTATGTATGCCTGTGCAGGTTACTGACAAGCAACAGGGAGGGATCCGGTACCCTACCTCTACATCGGCCCCCTATTTTGCGAATGCTTTTCCCGAAGCTAAGGATCTATCCTGCAGACATTTTTATCTACATTGATTCATTGCTTTAATAAAACGATCTCGAACTGGAAGAAGAAAATCTTGACCGCCCTAGTCTACCAAGCAGCCATCAATGCCATGAAGGCACAAATGATTGACCCTGATACTATTCGACGGCCGAGCAGTAAGTTTTCTTTTCCTAGAAAAAGAACTATAAATGCTAGATCAGCTGCTAATGTATTAAATAAAGAAAAATCGAGCACTTCATTCAAACTCTTATTTAATAAGCTTAAGGACAGCACTCCAGAGGTCTCTGGATCGACAACTGCTACTACCGGCGATGACGGCAACGGCGAAGACTCCTCTAAACCTGAGCTAAAAAGTGCGCTCCTCGTAAATGGAAAGCGTAGTACTAGAGAGGAGGGAGATGGATGGAAGGGGGGTGAAGCGGTGCTGAGAATGGTAGGGGGAGGTGATTGGTGCTACTGGCAAGAGAGTCGGTCATCGGCTATTGTACAAGAATGTACTGTACTATTAAATCAATATCAATCGATCCTCCTCTGACCCTTTTATTCCATTTTATGAAGCTGACTGAAAAGTGCATGCATGCAGGAAACTTGCTACAGAGTTTGTATTGTGATGGCTTCCTATCATTCCTTATAATACTTATATTGCTATAATACAGATTGCACCCCTAAAGACGCGTCTTGATGCTCAGCCTGACCTTGAGCAAGAAATTTTGAAGTGAGCCCTAAATAGCTTGTCCTAAAAACTTGTTTAGGAGGAATTTTCTTCCCAGAAAAACACAAACTTCACCCCTTCCTCCCAAAAAGACCGAGATTCACGCACAACCTAGAACAGATGTCAAGAGGGGACTTGAGCTTGATCTCATCAACACCAGGTATGTTTTTCATTAAGTTGGCATTAGGGGTTGTCCATTTCTAATAATGAAGAATAGAGTAGTTCAAACTCATAATTCAATTGCTACGGTACAGGATGACTATCAACTAGCGCCGCGACAATCCTTTCTATCAAAGTATAATTCTGCGCACAAAGAAGGGAGTGATATATAAGAGCAGGTCAAACCTGTAGACTCCTCTGCGGATTGCTTTTTACTTTGAGCTGCTGCACCACCCCTTTGTTTATCCCATCGAGTTGAGGTGAGCGCTTCTTTCCCTACTTTCAATATTTCACTCTACTGACCTGTCGGTCTTCAGGGAATATACCAAGAGCCGAGAATTAAGACAAGGTTTCGATAGGACATGCTGCCTAGGACATGGGGCTTTCTTCTCCTTCTCTATCTTCAAATAGTGAGTATTAGGTACAACATTTCTTATACCCAATTTCCTTGTGATTTTCTTTGCCAAGGTCGTACTTGAGAATTCGGCCCTAGGATTCGTTTATTTCGCGAGGAAGATTGGTGTTTAGAAAAGGGGATAATTGTTGTAAACTCTTGCTAACGATTTGTATTTAATGCGTATAGGACTTTAAACTAAGATATCCTCGCTGCTCGGCGTCAATGTTTATATATCCGCTTTCAAGCCGATCTGGGCGACAGGTCTTGGATTATAAGATAGAAGATGGAGTTGTAAGTCTGGTCGTTGAACGAATAAACGGTGAGGAGCTGAGTGCGTTGAAAGGGGAAGAAAAAGAGGTAGCCTTGAAGAATGCTTTGGCATTTGTGAACGATATTGTCATTCCTCAACTATAATAGCTAAAATCCTTTCAGGCCGGTAGTCTTAGGGGCATTGTTATTCCACCACCTCGAATCTGGTCCAAAGACAAAAGTGAATCCTAGACAGTTAAGTTCTCTGAATCTACCGAATATAACTTCGTTCATCGTGACCTGGCATAGCATAACATTCTGGTCAATAAAGAGACATTATAACCTGTGGCTCTTATTGATTGGGAATATTCGGGCTTTTATCCACCGTATTTTGAGACACAATGGCTAGAGAGTTAGATCGAATGGTGCATTTTCTCCGAGACGGAAGGAAAGTTAAGGATGAAGTTGAGTATTAAGATGAGAATGAAGTTGGGGGTGGGGTTGCGAATGAGGACATGGATAAGGCAGTAAATGGAGCTGGGGATGTGGTTGCGGATGGGGTTGGAAATGGAGTTGAGGATGGGGTTACGTATGGGGGTTGTGAATGAAGTCGAGGTTGCGAATGGAGATAAGAATGGAAGTTAAAGAGGCACAAGCGAATTCGTAGATGGTGACGGAAAGACAAGATTGACCGTGGGCCTTACGAATGCCAATTCAATGAAAGAGACACGTTCCTCAAGACCGGTACATCGACGCTCCCAGGTTCTTTTCTTGTTCTCCTGCCCGAAATATAACTCGGGGGGTGTCCTGGATTAGAGCGAACTTTCCATCTGGATTGTGAGTGACTCTGGCATTGTTGCTTCCGTTGCATAGACATAAGCAGCAGATTTCCTAAGTGGCGAAGCTTATGATTTACCACTGATCAAATAGTAGCTTTTATGGTTAGCTGACAAGCTACTTAATGCGTTCGTGCACTCTTTTCCGAGGTTAGCATTAGAAAAGTATCTACCTTTGTCTCCAACTTTTGTTCAGTTACTAATGCACATTAAAAGAATATAAAGTCTCACCCCCAAAGAGAGATAGCCAGAGATGAGGGCCAAATACAAAGTTTTCCTAAGATCTACAAGATCATCTCCGCTACTGCCACTTGCCATGAGCGAGGAATTTACGTTACTGACAAATCTGCTGAGGTGATGGAGCCAGGCTGGATTCTCCTTGAAGAAGGGACTTGTGATGTGACCTAGACAACTCTTTTATCTGGTGGGTTCGAAGAACAAGTAAGATTATAAGCCTCCCTCCCTCCCTAGCTTCATAATCGGAAAACTAATAAGTCTTACAGCTTGTTGTCAACGGCATTATAACACGGACAGAGATGACGTGTTCCTCTGGGATGGAAATGGATATGTACTGTTGGGACAGTGATGAATTGCCGCACACCTAATTGTTGACGACGGTTAATTCTTGCTGGGAAGACCTTGCGGTTCTGACTAATGAGCTGGTTTTAAGAGGGCTAGACTAGAGAGCTAAGTAGCTTCGAATGTAGGGTCTTGTTGAGATGTTGTAATTATATATAATGCCTATGGAAAACAAAATCATGCTAAAGCCTTTTACTCAAGTATCTAGGGCAGAAAGATCCTGTTGGTATTCCTAACCTTGTCATTTCATCAACACTTTTGGTAGCGTCTGTCAAGAGAGCTGTTACCCTTCGCTTGAATATTGTGACTTTATTCACAAGAAGCCAGTATCTTGCAGTTCCTAGATAGATCAAAGTTCATATCTAAGAGACATTAGGGCCAGGAAAGTCCTCCCAGAAGACGACTGTTTGTGTGTGGTGATCATGAGCCTGAGAAGTAGTATACAACGAAAGCTCTGTCTTGGGATTAAAAGCGGCTCCAAAGGAAGAGAAAGATAGCTTAGACAAAGACCAAGATGTAAGATCACTCTTCAATATATTGGTTTATTAAACAACTCTGTTTCAAAAGATTTCTGATTTTCAGCTACAGAATTGCCTGTGAGACTACTTAAAACAGTTGACCCAATTTCATTCCAAATCGTGAATAATAGCCATAATAATGAGTATCCACTAAGACTAGCTAAAATTTATATTATTCATAAAGTTCCTCACTGTGTAGGTACTCAAACGAAGACTTGGCAGCAGAATTCTAGGGCTCAATTTCCGCACAAAAGTTCCGCAAGCTAAGCGGTCCAGAGCACCGCAAATTCTTGTGATGTTTTTAATCTAATAACATGCACTCTCTCAGAATCCCTCGTCACTTCCCTTTTTGTTTCACCTACCCAGCACTCACTCTTCTATGCATGCATCTCTTTCTAATGACCTACAATAACAATAGCCAATAGATATTTTCTCAAGTTTCTCCTCCGGCCGCCGCCCCCGCGCAACCCTCTCTCTCCCCTCCTCCCTCTCCCCACCCTCCTTATCTCCCCGCTCTCACCGAGCAAAACCTCCTCTCCCTGCAACGGGAGTTGAGAGAGATAGATGGATGGATGGATTGATGGCTAGATGATATTTGTTTGCCTACGGGGTTTAGTCACACTCTAGGGTTGACTTTTTACTTTTCCTTTTTTTTAAAATTTGATGATGATACTCCTCTCCAACCAAAAAAAAGTAATACATTAAAATAAAAACAATATTCAATCACAGTAATCAAAGAAGGCAAGAATAATTAATACAAGTATTGCTTTTGATTGATCGTTGGTACAGTAAAAACTTGCCAATGAAGGCGAGTATAAGATGATCCCTAAAAGAATCCTAATAACTGACCCCTACAGAATCTGCTAAAGCTAACCTATAATTTTTTTTTACATTCATAAAGACGCCCCCAAACTGCACATCATAAGCTCGTCGTATCATCAAGTCATCAAAAGTTTAGTTGCAATGTAAGATTTCCGCCGAAGATAAGACGATCAAGGGCGAGGCGCGAAACACCAAGCTAAGATTGTCAAGACCGATCCAGAGACTAGCATGCTGCACCCATGAAGAATCGATAGTCAATGGAAGATACGGCGGAAAACTCTGCGCGGAACTGAACTAAACGATCCCCTCTGCCTCACGGAAAGCGAGAGCTGGACTGACGTCGTCACCGTCCTTGCTGAGAGTCATGAGTGTGCTGTGGAAGATGCTGTTAGCATTTTGAAATAATAATAAAGTGAGAAAAAGCGTAGCTGATAACTTACACTGGCTCCTTAAGAGCTTCCTCACTACTAGCTCCAGCTTCGGTCTCAGCACGAGTACGATGGGTTCTAGACTCGGAGCTGGTTGCACGAGAAATAAGATCACCAAGCTCACGGACCTTACGACCCCATTGACGCCACCACTCTTCATTCTTTGGAGAACCGCCTTCGGAGAACTGAAGGTTTTGAATCTCGGGTTGCTTGACGATTTCCGCGTTTTGGTTGTCGAAGGAGCGGGTGTGCAAGATCTTTTGGATTATTTGCCAACAGCAGATGATGTTTCCGACCCAGATTGCGACTGAGGATTCACGAATGTACCAAAGCTGATATGTAGTTGTCATGGGACTAAGGAAGTTGTAGACCCTAAGAAGATGATTAGTTTAGCGATGATAATAGATCTTTCGTAGGAACTTACTTATTCAGGATGGCAGCAAGGACGGTAAAGATAGCCATGGAGAAGACTGCAACGAGAATACCCTTGCGTCGCCAAGGAAGGTGGACTGTCAGGAAAAGACGGACTGGGATGACTACGAGACAAAGATCCGAGGAAATATTAAAGACCATTTGTGTGATCGAATAGTGTTGATAAGTCGCACATTGCAAATTCGTAACGGGTACGGCCCAGTATTGGCGAAAGGGGCGGCAAACCCCAAGGTAGTAAACGAATTGAATGACGACGTAACCCACAATGATCCATGCCATGAGATAGCTCAAAGCACGCTGGTAGTTTGGAAGCTGTCGGCTAGAATTTGTTAGCTTTGAACGCGTGGAAAATGTGGAAGGGACTTACCAAAGTCGCCACAAGAAGAACCAAATGCAGATCTTGACGCACCACGTAGAGGCAAGCATACACTGCTCCAGCGGAATAACAAGCTTGGAACCGAAAATCCGGCTAGCTACATCATTTGGGTCGTTCAAGATTTGCTCTTGCTCAGATTGGGGAAACAAGTTCGTATTGTAATCCGCGGCGACATTAATCAAGCTCAAGAGTCCCAGATAAAAGAACTTTGAAAAGGTTAGCTGAGACTAATCATTGATAAGATTGAGATGCTTACCATTGTAATACACATAATATAGTCCTCGATATGCCATTTTTTAATAACCCAAGATGCATTTGCGCTACGATGAACCTGTGATCAGCTTCTATTTGCTCGTGCTGCGGCGAAAGAGAAACGCGCTGAAGTAACTTACAGTCTGAGTGCGAAGAGAAAAACAGATGGTACAGCGAATCCAATTGTGTTATGGAGAAGTTCCGAGTTAGACGGGCTAGTAATTCCACGTCTGACAAACTTTTCAACATGCTCCAACACATTCTCGAGGTGGATGTCTCTGGTCTGAGGATCACTCAGTTCCACGCTGCCAGCAACTATCAAGAAGATGGATACGCCTAACAGCAGAGTGCAGATGGCCATTACTATAACAACCCTGAGGGGAACAGCCATTTTGAAAATGCTTGTCGACCTCAAGGTAGAAACAGCGAGGTTTTGTGTACAATTATGGTAGGGTACTGTATTGGGATACAAAGAGGAGATACAAAGAGGAGAGTGTATGAGATTGGTGGAGAGTTGAAGAGATGTTTGGGGAACGAAGAAGTTGGTTAGAAAGAAAATGGTTCAAGATCAAGCGTTGGTGAAGCTGATAATTCAGTCCCCAGAGACCGAAATCATTGCTTTGGTGGGGCCCGAAGCTTCACGGAGCGAGTGAATTTGAACGCATAGCGATTTTTAACCCAGAATTCTCCATAGGGGTCGAGCCGAAATCGAAGGGGGCGGATGAAGGCAAAACAACAACACTTCAGGGAAACAGCAACATCTTCAATGGTTCTTGACACTGCACGATACTGTAATCACAGGTAGTACAGCTTTGTCCGATCTCGTGTTACTGAAAGAAATATATGATATATGCTGCAGTTCGGCTCGTAGACAGTCCCCAGTGCCATCACGTTCTCGGACTCGAGAACTTGCGCTGCAAGCTGCCATGCTGCTGATAGCTTCGACAGTCGACGTTACCGAGCCCGGAGATTGATTAAAAACAGTTCTGTGTAAATCGCCTTACCTTATTTATATCGTGAATCAGGAAAGAGTTGCTAATCTTTAGCTGGCAGATGCAGATCCTCCCCAGAATTCATACTTTCAACGATTCGGCCTCTCGAGGAAGATTTTCCGCTAATCATTCAACGGGTCTTCGCATCGACCTGCGAGGCCTCCGGCTTTGTAACATACGTTAGAGCTTGCCACCGTTGTCGCACATCTCAAGGATTCTGCATATATGCCTCATTTGTGCAAGGAACGAAATGCAGCCACCCGCCATAGACAAGTTCGCAATCTAGAAGCATAGATGACACAAGCTAAGATTCATATTTGTCCTATCCTTCTCGAGATGGAGGGTTCTGGTAGAGTTCAATCGAGGAAGGGACATGTACAAAGCCACACCGTTGCTCTGGCTTTAGGGGTACAGAATAGCAACAAAGGAGATTGGCGACGCACAATGTAACCTGATCGTCCAATACCCATTCAATACATATTTTGCAGCACTCGGAATATTGAAAATACGCGAGCCTTTGTTCTATGTTACATGGCAGATTCAGTAGTTCTTTGGAAGTCAAGGGGGTTACCCGAGATATCGGGACAATCAGGCCAATACATCTTAAGGCAAGCAGTGCACTTGCTGGAGCTTTGGAGCTTTTGCAAAGAAGAATTGTTAAGAGATAGAAATTTAGAAGTAGTCATCGATAATGCGAGGCCATTTCTCAACTGGATATCTGACCCCCAAACAGGTCCACCGAGCTGCTGAGAAATATGACTAAACTCCACCGCTATGCCGGATGTATTATATGCAAAACTCCAAGCCATATCAAGTTCTTACCAAGCCAGATCCATATGCCGGGTCGACCCAAGCCTCCATTGCCTCCTCCACATTTCCATCATAAGACCTTAAGAGATCCGTTGCTTTAGCCTTAGGCATATCGAGCTCTTCAATCTGTTAGAAGACGTTGTTAGCTTGGCCGGATGCATTTCTTGTTGCCCTGAAACATGGGAGGTTCCCGCCAGATGGGAATGATGCCTTTAGGAAAAGGGAATATTGTAGCCTGTGATGAGTTTCGAGATTCTCTCGTAGGGATTTAGGTATAGCTAAAGTAGGCTGTCTCAAGACCCAGACGTATTCAACAGTCTAACTGCAGAATATCTAGACATACCAATAGGATAACATCTGCATTTTCCACCTTAACAGTCTTCTTCACGACCTTATTCTCTGTCTTCTTCGCAAGAATCCCATTTGTAGCTCCCTTGCCAGATATCCTAGCCATTGCCTTCTCAACAGCAACTATATCAACGTTCTTCGCAGAAACAGTATCGTCTTCGCGGGTAGCATCGAGGGAGGAGAGAGCTGCTGCAGCTTTGCGGTCTTCTGCAGACTTTGCTTCAACTGGAATTTCATCATCGACATCGCCAGTAGTTGCACCTTCAACAATTGTAGGGGGTTGGGGATCGGCCATTTTGACAATCGACAGGTATCCGGGAACGGGAAAGGGGAAGTGGAAATTACAACAAAAGGGAGAGAGACAGAGACAGTCAAAGAATGAACAAGAGACGTTGCTTTAGGTCTTTTCTTAGAGTGGGGGATCTGTTTGTAAGGCTGATGAGGGGTGTATTCGGCCACCGTAGTGAAGAAGTTGCCCTTGTCACTCAAGGTTAACTTGATTCGCCACTAGCTCAACCCCTAAGAACAGAAAATCGTATTCATCTTTTGACTCATCGACAAACATATTGCTCTTTCATATTCAACCAACCATGTCAGCTTCCCTGAGGTCAGCCCCTCAATCGAGCAACCACATCGAAAAGCCATCTAGTCTAATCTCAAATGGATCTACACCCCACCTGTTCGAGTCTTGGTCACCAAGCTCTTGGAGATCAAAACCTATAAAGCAGGATGCCATCTATGAGGATCGGAAAAGCGTCGAGAAGTCACTTGCAAAACTCGAGTGCCTCCCTCCTCTTGTCACACCGACCGAAATCGACAAGCTAAAGGCCAGTTTGCGTGACGTGGCTCTTGGCAAAGCATTCCTTCTCCAAGGCGGTGACTGTGCGGAGCTTTTCGACTATTGCAAGGAGGATGTCATCGAGTCGAAGATCAAGCTGTTGCTTCAGATGAGTCTGGTGCTCATCTGGGGTGCTGATAAGCCAGTGGTCAGAATTGCTAGGATGGCTGGTCAATACGCTAAGCCGAGATCGAGTCCTACAGAGATAATCAATGGTAAAGAAATACCATCTTTCAGAGGAGATATCTTGAATGGCTATGCTCTTGACGAGAGAACTTTGGATCCATCAAGACTTGTTAGGTATGCCATTTTCCATCTCCCCCAATTGGCTAGTGCCTGAGCTAACAAGGAAGATAGCGCCTATTTCCACTCTTCGAGCACGTTGAATTACATCCGAGCGTCGTTAGCTTCCGGGATTGCAGACCTTCACAGACCTCTTGACTGGGGTCTGGGACATGTGCGGGATCCAGAGCTACAAGCAAGATATTCTGGAATTGTTGCCTCGATTACGGAGTCTCTTCGATTTATGAAAACTGTAGGAGCAGATACCGCTGGCCAGCTTCAAACAGTTGATTTGTACACAAGCCACGAAGGCCTGCTTCTCGAATACGAACAAAGCCTGACAAGAAGACTCAAGAAGCCAACAAATGATCGAATACCATCACGTGGTACCCCTGTTAGTCCGGGTCAGGATAACATCATCGAGGATGGGAAGGCTTATTACGATACATCTGCTCACTTTATCTGGATTGGAGATCGAACACGACAAATTGATGGCGCACATATCGAGTTCTTCCGAGGAATTGAAAATCCAATTGGTATCAAAATAGGCCCCACAACATCAGCATCTGATCTTCTCGTCCTCCTTCGAACTCTCAACCCTGCAAGAGAAGTTGGAAAAATCACACTCATAACACGATATGGAGCTTCGAAAGTCCGAAGACTTCTCCCAGCACATATCGAAACTGTTGAAGGAAGCGAGTATGCTAAGACTGTCGTCTGGCAGTGCGATCCTATGCACGGCAATACGAAGGCCACTTCCACTGGAATCAAAACAAGACAATTTGCCGACATTTTTTCCGAACTGCAGCAGACGTTAGCAATCCATACAGAGCAAGGAAGCTACCTCGGAGGAGTACATCTTGAGCTTACGGGCGATGCTGTGACTGAGTGTTTAGGAGGAAGTGAAGGACTCGGAGAAGAAGATCTGTCGCTCAACTACACCACTTTCTGCGATCCACGACTAAACGAAAAACAAGCTCTGGAAATGGCATTCTTAATTGCGGGACATTATCGAGGCGAGGATGCAAAGAAGTAGAGGAATCCTGGATACCTGGATAATGTATGAAAGTTTCTGCTTTGGCTAAACTTGGGATGTGATTCAGAAGCCGGTACGTATTTTCCAGGCGTTTTCGGGCAAAGATTTGTATTATTCATCTCCTACTTGCACATCTTGTCTCCCACTTTCCTTGGCCTGCATCCTCTCGCAACATTTCTCTTATCTCGCTGAATATGGACCTAATTTGATTCATTTCTCTCCTGGTATCCTGTCAGCACCCTTCCCCATACACATACCTTTCTCTGCAGCTCCTCCCCTAACCTGCACCATCTCGCAAATTTTCTTCTGTCTCACTGATAGGTACGTCTATGCTTGGGATTGTTTCATCTCTCCCCGGGTATCCTATCAGCAAACCCTCCCCTACGCATATTTTTTTGGGATACTTGTTCTCGGAATTGATGTCCTCTCTACCTCATACATTCTTCAAGCATCGCTAGTATCGCTATGTCCATACTTGGCAACGATAACTCGCTAGCGCTCCTCGTCAAATTTCTATATTTTTGTACCCTTAACACCCCTCTCCCAAGACCTCCCTGTCCTTCACATTCTCATAATAATTCCTTTCTACCAAACCCCAATAATGAATAAACTTGCTGTCTTATGAGCTCCTCTAAACTCCGCACAACTTCAACACAGGCGAAAACCGCAAAGCTCCGAGGGACTTTCGATACGACCGAATTCTGAGGATGGAATTCAATAATTCTCGCCTGCTAAATCTAAAATTGCAGGGTAATTTTGGAGACAACTACTTAATTACAGCTCTTACGCATGTCAATCCCGAATCGGTCTTTGCTTGCTGGTTGCACAATCTTGGCTTCAAAATTCTTTTGGGTAGTTTGGTCTTCAATAATAGATACACAAGAGGAATTGCTGAGGGTAGCATGTTCTGAGGCGCGTTGCTACACGGGATTACCTCTGCAAACCCGATTTCGGATTGTCTCGTGCCTGCATGGCCAGGGCTAAAAACCCATGGGGAGGGATAACGAGGTCGATGACGCTAAGAAACGTTATGGGGTGAAACAAGATCATGCTCGGGATAACTGTTGAATGGCTGCTCATCGCCCAATAGCTAGGTATTGCTTCGGACTGTCTCGGCTATTCGGCAAGTATGAGCACAAGAACTTATTCGGTAGCTCCTTCGACAAATCTGACCTCAGCTCGTTCGACTACTTTATTGGGCCCCTTATCTTCTTCGCGTCTTGCCGTGCTTGCCACTCTTGCATGGTTTACCAGCAATCCCTGCGACTTTTTGAAAGGCTTCATATATAAATGATGTATTGGCGAATTTCAACAGGAGCTCATCTCGCTCTTTAACTGCTAGAACGGCGCCACAACAACTTATCCCTTAAAAGCTGCTGGAAGGAATAGCTTTCAAGCCAGGTTATCCTTATGACCGCAGTAACTCTCCACTTGCCCAGTTGGAACTTTGGAAGTCATCCGCGGGCGAGTTGTCCTTGCAGGCTCGTGCTGGCATTCGACTTCTGGGAAGGTATTGCTGTTGTGACTGCTTTGTGATGTAGGACTTTCCCCCAAACGGGCAGTAAACAATTATACTCACCAACTCTGAAGCCATATCCGGTTGTGCAAATTTTCCGTCGGGAGAGACGCGAGATCTAGTCATGCCAGGGTTGCTGAGCCCAGTCACCAGGTTCTTAGCTCGGTGTAGAGCCATGATACGCCTCGGTGCTCTCATTACTGGCCTGCCTGCTATATCCTATGGGTGGACAATTAGCGTGCGGTAAATGTCTGACGGCCCTCCATCCATCCCTTGCACCCATACCAGGCGACACCAGCGACCCCTCCTACTCTCTCGTCATAGTACAGATATCCCGACCGGACTACACCATCCTGCGCAAAAGCTATATCGAAATGATGATCATGCTTATAGTACTGTTCTTCAAACACAGCTGTATCTCAACCCATCTCGCCACCCAGATTGCTCAAATGGGCTGCGGTAGCTATTAGGACACCGAATGTCTTAGGGTGGCTCATATTTCTTAGGTCTGGGCACTTATGGTGATTGACGACGGCAGTCTGGACAATTGGTGTATGGAATAATTGATAGTTCTCCCATAATCGGATGCCTTACTAGCCTTGACGTGGAATACCGCATGCGAAGGTTCTGAATTCTTGCTTCCGCCATATCCTACTCCTCGGACAGCACGATCATGCAAAAATATTCGTCCAAGTCTAGTTCGAGGATTTCCATAATTATATGCCTTGACGCATTCTCCCATCGTCCTTGGATACTCCGAGCTGAAGCATCCTGCTAATGCACTTGACGATGACAATCTTCCATCTAGAACGAGTTGACTGTATCTGAAGCTCTGCGACGAGAAGATTATCTCGGTAGATATTTGTCATCGAGGGCTTTTGGAAGTTTTTTTTTTAAAAAAAAAGAAAGGAGGGTCTCCCCTGAGACGATATGATCTTGGCTCAACCATTGCATCTGCCATGGCTAAGTTTCTATGGCTAATGGTCTTCTTCGGCAGAGTGATGGGAGATCGAGATAGGGGTTCGAGGAATTCGAAGCTGCCTTCGTGGCTCGTAGTTGCAGTGGTCAAGGGCTGAAAAATAGAGGTTGTTCTTGGAAGTCATCGTGATCATCCTCCTAATTTCCAATGCCCTGTTCCAGCAGCTTAGCATCCTGAATCCACTCTCTATTACAATTGAGGCCATTGGTTGACAGGGTTTTTAAGAGGATAGACCTCTCCTTTCTCCCTTCTCCATCTCGCTAAACCAGCCTTTCTCAAGCTCTTTACAGCATGTCGATTAATATTACTTGCTCAAGCTCTTTCTCTCATGTTCTCGTCGGTCTGCATGCGGTTGTTCAGAGAGAGGGTTGACGATCATAGGTTGAGGAGACTCGTATCCGGGCATAGGAGAGCCATATCTGGCAGATATTTTCGGGGATTGAAATTCATCGTTGCGGAAAGCGAGCTGTACCTGCTATTGCAACATGCTATCAGTATACGGCAGGACATGGCTTGTATTGGATAATTTACTGGCCGATGGTGCCAGCAGCGACATAGCCTGAACCCGGTCAAACGTCTCCCTAATATACGTCAGTGCACTTTGAGCTCGTACTGTCGTTCATGACAAGATCATTGCTTTTCAGGGGTAATCTCAATCGATGGCGATATGCCCCGGGAATGCTAGTCTCATTCTGTTAGCTAGGGCACAGCTGGGTGAGACGGTAACAATGCTTCGGATAGCTTCGATCTTAGTTCTAGATCGCCGAGGCTTCAATCGCAAACAAACGCGAGAGTGGGGACTCGAAGGAATCAAATCAAGGTTACTTATTATCTTGTCAAAGTTAGAAAGGTTTGGGTGATTAATTTCGACGATTTCAATCTTTGTTTGAAGGAGTGGAAGAAAGAAAAAAAAAAAAAGGAAAGAAGCTGAGGTTGTCGTTGACGAAACGCCCTGCTCCTCAGGCAACCGATTTGCTAGCTCCCATTTGCTGATTCAGCGACCTCCTCTGGCTGCTTGGGTTAATAGGGATTTCCAGTGGATCAAATGACGTTATAGGTAGTCTAGAGATAGTCCTCCTTAGGAGGGTATTTGCAAGACATTCGGTTTTCATTTACCACTATTTTGGGAAGCATCAGTACCAAAAATAACAGAATTGGAGGCAAAAACCACAAGATTGTTTCTATCAGACTTTTGAGCATTACTGATATTTCCGGAGCTATTATAGTTCCATTCTGATTTCAGAGAATTTATCTATGACTTTTTGATAGGGATGGAACTTCTCACTTCCATTTAACAGTCTTTTGTTATTTATTTGAGCAGCAGCAGAAGGAACAATGTGGTATCTTCTTGGTTCTGGTATCAATAAGAAGTTGCTGAAGAAAAAAAACACCAAATAGCTCAAGATAGCTGTAAGTTGCAACTTGAAGTCCTTTAAGTTAAGCAAGCAATTCATTCTTCTCGGAATCCACCTCGATGCTAAAGCCTCTTTTGAGTTGTTTTCTAACGCTTCAGATTTTCTTACTCAACTCTGTCACTGTCTTCCTATAAAATACTATGGGATATCTTTATGGATTTCTAAATGTCTATTTTTCTGGCTGAAGTCAACGAGCATTACTTCTGGATCAGCTTTGAATAAAGCTTGATGACCATGGATGAGTTTAGGTCTGGACTATCTTTGCTGCGAGCCTTTATGTCTAGTTTTGTGAAAGAAACATTTCCCAGGTTGGTGATATGGACTGGACGGCATGTATTTTTTCTAGTGCACTTTCAAGCAATTGAACAGAAGTGTGGTCATCTGATGCTACCTGATGCTTTACACTACTTAGCATCTCTAGAAATGCTACCAGACAGCAATTAAACTTGGGACGTTGATGATGGAGAGAAGGAACGGTGACGACAGGTGATGGGATTTCCCGAAATGGCTAGGGTCACAAACATCCCAACAGCCGAACCCCTGAATCATCCTTTCTAAATTGTTCTGTCAGCTCCCCTCTCATTCGCTTCCTTAACCCTAACTTCCTCTAAATTCCCACCAGTGGGAGTTCGGTATCTTAATTCAATTCCACCGCTAGCCTCCTCTAATTCAGTTCCCCTCCTTGCATCCCTGAGTGCTTAGCGAAGGCCGTCCCTGTTATCCTAATTTAATAGCCAGGGAAGAGCTCTAATAGGTAAGACCAACGGGTAGCTTTTTAAGTTCTATGAAAAGACTTCTTCTTTGAATCTAACTACATGTGCCTGCAGCAAGCGTTTTCTTTATCAATGGAGAATCCTAGTCTCAAAGCCTTAATTCCTGCCCATTACGATCCTTAGAAGCTATCTAAACAAACAGCTCAACCGGTAGCCTGGAGCAGTTGGGCTTTTATGGTTTTAAGAATAGGTCGCAAATCTTTATTCTGTGACGAAATATCGCTTCATATCTTGCTTTTCGTTACAATAATCTGCGCTCTAAACAACTCTTGTAGTAGGCAATGATTCTACTATTTTTCATATTTTCCAAGGTACGTCTAAGCAATTGCAAATGATCTTTTTGCCTCCTTTCTCTGATTCCAGCAGCTCTCTTTGAAATTTAAGGATGCAAATATATGGAGAACTAGAAAATTCCAAATCAGATCGGCTTACCTAATCTGCTCAGACTAGTGGTGTTAAGTATTGCCATGAAACCCTACCAGGTGGTATTTTTCATTGAAGGAAAAGAAGTTAAAACATCGAGAGAGTTTCATTCGAAACTTCATCTAGATTGCGTGAAAATGGCGAGGAGTAGTTCTCGCTATACATTGGTGCAGACTCAGGGGAATCAAAAATAAGAAATGAGGATTCTTTGAGGACTTGATTTTATAGGTAAGCAGAGAAGAAGGAAGGCAAGTTCAAGCGCAGAGATTCTCGGCATGTCACTACAGCATAACCACGTGTTTGAAGTAACTCAGTAGCTTTCCCTTGTTAAGAATGCAAGAGCCTTTTTCCCGCGGATTAAAAGAGAACTCGAAGATCTGACATCTCTAGGATCCACTACACTCAGAACATCACAGCATTTCAACCAATCAATGTTAGGGCTGTCTTCATGAAATAATTTTTCACTACCAGTCTTCTAACGTATGCATATTGATAACTTTAATCATGGTCGTTGAATGAGATCATCTCGGGGTGGACCTCAAGATAGGCTTGAGAAAATATATCTTGCGTTCTTCTAAACAGCTTCTAAATATCCCCGGAATTATTCATAAGTTTAGGCCGACCGTTCAAGATAGCTCATAAGTCATATTGTACTCGTCTGCATCTCTTCTGTTCTTGTAATCTTAGACGGAGAGAGGAAACTTGAAGAAATCTCACTCAATTGCAGCTAACACCCTCCCCTTCGCCTAGTATAATTTAGTGGAAATCCAAATACAACTTAGATTTTATTCAATATCAGACTAATTACTTGGAGTACCATAATGTAAGATACTTGATTTAAAACCTGCAGAAATCTTTTGGTGTATATCTTTGTAAATCTTCTGAAAGCTATCTATTCTACAAATTATGACAACAAGAAATTGGGCTTCCTCTGCAGCAAGTCTTCAAAATGAAATGTGCCCAGCTATTTAAACCCTCCATCAAATCCAGCTTCGTAACCCATAAACCCTTGCCGTACATTAGCAAAATGAAAGTCTTAGGCCTAATCTCAATCCCGAGTTTGCAATCCCGAGCAAACGTGTGGAAGACAGGTGAAGAAAGAGAAGCCCTAGGCCCTTCTCTGTCTCCTACTGACCAAAAATCCCCTCACGCCCTTGCTAGTTCATCTCACGTGTTTTGGGGAGAGACCAGTCGTCTCGGCAAACTTCAACTTCGAAAGGTTGCCTCCTAGAGCCTAGATCAACAAAGTTCTTCAACTGTCTTCTTTACAATTACAGTTGCGATCCAATTTTCTCTTTTAATTGAGCAACGCTCCAGAATACTGTAATATTTCTTGTTTAACTTGCAATAAGTTATTCTCTTTCTCCCCCCAAAAAAAAACCAGCGTCAGTGGCTGCTGGTCTGGATACTTGCGATCCCGATCCTTCAGTCGCTCTTTAGCCCTACCACCCAGGTCTATAAACTAATTATCTCTGCTAGCATCAAGACTTACTCCGCAATCTGTAGGTTCGTGCAAAGGAAAATGAGTCGTTAGTCGAGATCTTTAGCTAGATGATTCCTCGCTGCTCACCTTCGTGATCAACTAGGTATGATCATCGCGACTCTCTCGAACTTCTAAGCTAACTCTCAATAGCATTCGTTCAACAATCTTCACACACCCTTGTCTACCTTCTCACCATCTCTCTAAGATAGCTGCTTGGATCTGCCGGAGTAAACTAGAATACTAGCAAATACTCGCGAGTTATTTATTTGTTAGACATTGCTCCAGGTAGTTCTTGCTGTTCTTGTGACAGTTCAGCCTCTTAAATGGTTAAGTGGGATATATAAGTTGATTGCGACAAGATCTGTCGATCTTATTAAGTGTGTTTTGGCCTGCTGGATCAATAATAAAGCAACTCGCCACGTCCGTCGCAGTTCTCATGTTCCAATCTATCCTTGGGAAAAGCACTTCAATTCAACCTTTCGATCTTTCATCTATGTCTAGATCTCCACCATCTCTTTCTCCCTGCATGGAGATCTTCGGGTAACAACATGACTACTACTTCCGGCGTACCTGCAAGGAGTGTAAGCAGTTTATACCAACTCCAGCATTCAAATGTTATAGCCACAATGTTCGTTGATTCTCAGGTCCACATTTTCGATCAAACCAAGCACAGCATTGAGGACACAGGCGGTTATCCCATTCGACGGGTAAGCGCAACTACTTTCGATCTTTTAATTTCTAGCCACCTTCCAAGGCAATGGACGCACAAGATCAAGAATATCCTACTAGAAATACCCTTAGCATGCAAGGACTAGTGGAAAAAGCTTCTCATTCAATACACTTCACGAATTCTAACACATCTTCGTCAACACTCAAAGAGCAGTTTCTCGGCCCTCAGCTTCCCCCATAACGCGGGAAACGACCGCACCTGTCGACCTTATCAAGCTCCTTCACATAAATTCTTCTCATGGCAAAGTTTCCGTGTGTCATTCGTTGGCGCGCTTTGGCGCGATTGAAGCCGAGGGGTACGTCTATTTATGCTATCCCGCAACCCCAAAGGTGGCTCCAAAAGACTCCACGGCAAGTTGACAACATACCTGCATTGTTTCTCGGCATAAAATAAGGAGCGGAGTGATCGACCTGCACTTCCATGGCGCCAATGGAGTGCTCCAGGGCTTTCCAAATGTGGAATTCAACAATTCTGACTTGTATGAGTGAATTTGTGCTTCTTGGGCTTTAGCTAGGAATGGACATCCGGCCGCCCTGCTCTTCATCCTCTTTCTTCTGTTCTATTTTCGCCTGTCTCGACTTCAATTTCTTCCGGCAACCATGGAGAATACCAGAGAACTTATCACTCTTCAAATCACAAGATCAAGAATGGTAAGGTCATAGATCTGCGCTGCTTCAACAACGGCATGGTGGGAAGAAGAGGAACAAGGGTGAAGAGGTGAAGGAAGGGGGGGGGGCGATTGATTATTTCAACAGCTACTCTGATGGGAAGGAAAAGAAGGGACTGGTTATGGTAGAGGTGGTCACGGGGGGGGGGGGGGAAGCTTGGGGAAGACTGTGAGCGTTGGGGATGTTCAAAGCAGCCGTGATGGTCGTTTCGGGATGGGGAGGCAGAGGAGGGAATTGTATGAGCTAGGGAGCGGTAGGAGTGGGGGCGGGTGGGATTTGTAGCGGAGGAAGAAGATGAGGAATCCGAACAAGAGGTTTGTACCAATGGAAGGCCTTCAGGTAAGTCTTGGCCGACAGCCAGGAGTACCTAGGCCGCTGACAAAGACATACCTGAAGGTCTTCCATGGTAGAAAAGATTATCCCACGTTGCGATTTAAAATTGGTTTTGGATTTAGAGATGGGATGGTGGGAAGTAGGGAGGGGGTAGAATTCCGACGGGAATGGAGGATTGTCTTTGTATTGTATTGCACAATGTATTATTAGCTCTAGAAAGAAAATAGTTTAAAAAAAGGAAAAGGAAAAAAAAAGTGTTTCGTGTAGAATGTGAGTTCGGTGGTTGCCTTATTTTGGGGATCATTGAGATCTTAGGAAGAAGAGAGGCGAGAAAATGGGGAAAGGGTTGGGAGAGATGAGACGGGACGAAGTGGATGTATGAGAGATGACTATAGAGCGAGGAGTGAAAGGATTACAGAGAAGCAGGAGAAAAGTTCAATCTCAGCTATCCAATTCTCTTCCCATTCCTTACATCAAGGACACGAAAGAAGGAAGAGAATAGACTAGCGAAGGAAGGAGAAGAACGAATTTGACTTTAAATGAGTTTCGTAGCTGTTTGGGGCAAGGAAGGTTGATTATTTCTTAAAATAATAAGGCTAAAAGAGAAGTAAGGGATCATGATGGGTGGAAGGGAGAGGAAAGGAAGAGAAATTCTTGAAGTGATTTTGGTTTGAAGAGCTAATCTAATTCTCATCTACAGGTTCTGCGGTGGACCTCCATTAAAAGTCTTGAATGGTTTAATTACCCAGGAGGAGCAGAAAGTGAAATATGCAATCTGTTATGCAGAGCACAAAGGAAAGCAAATAACATCAATGACTTGACCTGACTGACTTGACCTGATTGGACTCCTTCTAAACATCCAGATATACACATCTTCACCAACTCTACTCTGCTCAATTCGATCTGATCTCCCCTTTTAAATACCACCCCATTCCAAGCAAGCATCATCCGCAGCTGAAAAGCGAATGAAAAGATGTGTATGCGATGCGAAGAAAAAAGAAAAATGCTATGAGAGAAAGAAAATGTCAGCACAAATAATCAGACACCATGAGATCGAACTTCGTTAGGCCCACGAAAATATTGGTAATCGAAGTCGTCAAAATACGAGAAATTATAGGCTACCACTCCAGATGTCGTAGAGGAAAATCCCCCGAAGACGAAGGAATCACTGCTTGTGAGATAGTCCAGCAGCTTATGAATCCCAGATCGGACCAAAAGCAGGTACACCTCGACTCTCCATCGCGTACACGACCTTTCTCGTCAGCTTTGGATTCGAAATAACAAAGACGGCTTCTGCTTTTTCCTCCATATACAGTTCGTAAGTAAGCTGGACAAGGTCTGGTCTGCCGTCCTTCTTGGTATCAATGATCTTTGCATAATTATCGACAGCCTTGACGGAATTGATGATGTCGGCACCGTAGACTTTGTGAGGATCGGGAGTTGACCAAATGATTCGACAGAAAGTCTTCGGAATATCTTGCATCACTCCGAGGCAAGGACCAATGCCGCTTCCGGTGGTAACGATGATGACTTTCTTGAAGATCTTCGCCATACAGAGAACACCGATCACGGGAATTCCTTTCACCCAGTAGTAAGGCTTAGGGTGATTAATCGTCTGTTTAGTCCAATCACCCGCGTTAGAGATCAACAAAGAGCCACCAGTTTTACCACCATCACGATTCGGAATCGAAGCGAAGGAATGCCACTCCGTCAGAGGAGAGTCCGAGATTCGCATGCCGCGGAAGAGGGGAACCTTCTCATCAAAATACAGACGGATTGCGTGGTCCGAAAGCTTTTCTGGCCGAACATGGAGCTTGTGGAGCCGACGCCACGGGAAGAGCATATGAACAGACGCGGGGAATAGAAACCAGAACGCCGGGGTCTCCACGATCATAGTTCTGAATATGCTTTTGCCCGGTTGGACTTGTGATCTTGCAAAGAACATAACTTGGAGCCAGAAAAGCGCCATTGAAACCCAACCACCCCACCGATGGACTACCTCAAATGTGTTGTGCGATTTGGATCGAAACCGAGGATGAGCGGTAGCGGCCATACCGAAGAGCATAGTTATCAGGAGATAAGTAAAAGACAAAACAGCGGGATCTGTCATATTTCGAATGACGAACTGGTGGGTGATGGCCAGCGTGAACAGGAAGAACCAGAGAGTCGCGCAAACCGCACTACCACTATGGACTCCTCCAAACTCGTAAACTTTCGCCAATATGCATCGGATATACAGTGGTGCCGAGAGAGGGACACACATGGCACATATGTAGAAAATGTTGATTATATAGTCTTGGCGGACCAAGACAGCAACCAATAAATTCGCCGCCGAAGCCGTAGCCAGGGAGGAAAGGGGAGGATTCCGGGCCCAATTTGGATCACGCGCAACGAGATAAATGCATGCAGCTAGATTTAAGGCGAAGACAATTGCAAAGAGTCGTCGGTAAACATTTCCAAAAGAATATCGGCCGTGGCGCCAAAAGTAGGGAAGTATCTTTGCGGGAAGTGGAATTGGATCTTTTTCGAGTTCTTGAAGGCCGGACTCGCATTCTGCAATATTCTCGTAGGTTTTGCTCGATGGTGCATGTAGATTTTCTCCAGATTCAAATGGACGAACGAGTGTGAGGGCAAAATCGGCTGGTCTGCTGTTGACGTACGCGGGTTCGGGGATTCGAAGGTCGGGGATGTCGCTGAGAGTGGATGTTGGTGCTGGCTCAATTTCGAGCGTTTCCTGAGACTCGGAAGGAGGAATGAGTGCGCGTTGCGAGTCTGTTGGTTTACTGCTGGTGCGGGCAGGAAGTTCCAGCAAAATTGCCTTCGTTTCCGTGGTGTTCTTCATGTTGGCCCAGCAAATCGAGGTATCAATGATATCAGACGCCGTTGAGTGGTCTTCCAGGGAACCTATGATCTATGTCGACAGATCTTGGGAGAGTCTAGTTGACTGGCGTAGAAGAATGAGCGAAAAGAACCGCAGTTGGAATTCGACTTGAAATTGCTTCGTGGATGTAGCGGTATGCCAGGGAAGGCATGGGACAAAGAGAGAGAAAGAAGAAGAAGAAACAAGGTCGGAAATGAGATGGCAAAAGGTAGGTTAGAATTAATATAGAGAATAAAGAATGACGGGGTACTGTTGTAGACAAATAAAGCCCCCCGTGGCTAATTGTTTTACGGGGCGACCTAATTAATCCCCTTCATACACCAACCTTGAGACAAGAAAAGAAGTAAAGAGTAAAGACAGGAAAGAATAGATGATGATGATTGTGAATGCAGCCATAACGTTGAGTTGGGACGAGTGGCCTTGCCATTTTCGTATGAAGCCATTAGGCGAACTTCGCTCAGCAAAACTCTAAACAGCTTTCACTTCGCTAAAGAAACTGCGTCGAGCACATAACTCCAACAGCGTGTTTTCCTCTACTCTAGCTCAAAATCCGGCGAGTATTAATTCTAGCAGTCATCTTGCTCTGAGCCATACGATCATGGCTAAAGTCGAAATGGGGAGGAACTTTCTTTATCTTCCGCTTCTCCGGTGTTTTGCCTAGCTTTTTCCGCAACCTAAAGGCGTATTATGATTTGAAGTCGACACAGGAAAGAATTTTCCTGTTCGAGATCAACTGCGTCTAATGTGCTCGTAGAAATGAATATCCTGAGCGAAAGGCTTCGAAAATAAAAATATATCCCGCCCCGGGCTAGGCCGGGTTGGGGGGGGTGGTGGCTTGATAGGGAAGCAGACCTCGAGACTAGAACACAGCTTACAAAGCTTGTGCCGTCGCATGTATGTAGTCTTGGCTCTCTGTAGGGTGCTTTTTAGATGAATAATTTCCCCAAGAGGAGACAATTACCGTTAACTTCTCTTCTCGTCCCTGCCATGCCCCAAGAGTATCAGAAGCCAAAGGACGTGTTGAAGGCTAGGCACAGGACTGTAAGCGTCCTTGTGCAACCATGTTTATGGAAGGGCTTGTGGGAGATTAGATGTGCAAAGAATATGGTATCCAGCATGTCTGGCGTTGGTCGTGAACAAAAACAGCCTAAGCTATAATCTGTTAGCCTCGGATGTACCATCTCCGTATAATGAGCTCTAGGTGCACTTACTGAACATTTAGTCGTCCACATACAGAGTAGTGACCTTAAGCTCCATCGAGAGAGCAAAAGATTGGGGCTCTGGAGATGGTAATCTGTGGTGAATCAATCAATATAAACACAACATGCGTCGATATACCTCTGCTGGCCATGACGAAAGCGACAAATAAATACGAAAGGCATATATCTTCATGGAAAAATCTACTATTGTTGAAAGAGGTAACATTCGTTGGTATAAAGTAATAAAATTCTCCACCTCAGTACTCGAATCGTGACAAATAAAGAACTGTAAGAGGTCTAGGATACAGTAGAACATCGATACTCTAACCAGATCTAAAGAGGAGTCATCTAACTTTATGGAACCCCTAATCTAACCTGATTAGGTAATAGTGTGATTAATTAACGCATACATTTGAGAAACCATTTCATAAAGTGGACCTAATCAAGCGCTCTTACAAACCACCATCCCCTCTGATTAGCATAGCATGAGAGAGCGCGCTATACTGGGCCGATCTTTCTTTTCTCAAGGCTAGCTTTAACTTACTTTATTTTACTTTATTTCACCAAGGAGAAACAAACGCTATGAGCACGACAAAATCTCCCAACATCAGCATCCATCTCACCACACTTGCAATCTTCTCTCCCACTCTTTTGCCCTCCACGCTACCTCTAGCTCTCAAGGCTTTCTTATCCTGGCCTACTCTCATCAAACTCATTGCCGTCAATCCTGGGTCTGCACCTTGTTGATGATGAGGAAGTGAACGTTTATAATGCTCTCGGGCGGAAAAACCAAACCATCTCAGTTCTAGAAAATACAGCAAGACCATCGACAAGTCTCCGGTTGACGATCTAACAGTGCAAAACACAAAATAATGGGCTTAATTACATCCACAAGAACTTTCCACTCTGTCTCGCCCTTCTTGTTCTTGTCTATTCCAATACAGCACAGTCACCATGTTCAACGCCGCCTTATTACTTCGATACGGCACGCGACCATAGATATTGAACTTAGTGCCTAGCATACTCGTATGCGTCATGGGGCATGTACTATAACCTACGAACACGACTTATTTCTCGATTCCATTTTGAAGAAGTGGAATACCGGCTTCCGCGAGAGCAACTGCACCGACTACATTTACGAAAACGAATCTGCTATAGCCTCGACGACATTGGGCGTGGCGAGATAGACAGACGCATAATTTACGAGGATAGTAAATCTCGTTGATGTGCTCTACGGCAGAGAAGATAGAATGGCAGCAGATAAATCGAGATCAAGGAGGTATTACGGAACTTAAAAGCATCATAATTGATGCTTTTCAACGACATCAAAGGGCTACCTTAGGGCCCCCAACTTTCTTTAAGGTAAGCAACTCCATATTTTCAATGGTAGCAATACCCTTAATAGTATTGCGGCTTCTAAGGAGGACACGATACTTCGGGAATGAGGGTAGTGTAATGCCCAATGCCAGTGTTCGCTCCTGTTGATTATAATAAGTCTTGGATATCTCTTCTCGCTCAAGGAGCTATGCAGTGATCAGGACAATTGTGTTGTCATTGTGCTAGCAGTGGTGTTAAGGTACTACCTAGTAGATACTTCTAGGTAGTGTTGAGTGCTAGGGGCAGTTCTTCCCGCCACGCAGATTATAGTTAGTCTAAATCACTTCTTTCCAAGCTGGAAGCCATTTCGGGTGGGTGGCGGCGTCCTTTTGAACATACAACCCCCCCTTTTTCATGTCCTTCGTCTGATTAGCCGAAGTTGAGGCTGTGCTAGTTCAGACGCAAGATGGTGCCAGATGTCACCTGACATCCTATTCACTAGGTTTTCAGTATTTAGGTGTTTTCTTTTTTTTTTTCAAAGATAACATTCCAATTGCAAGGATATGATTAAATAATATTTCAGTTTTAATACATTCTGCATTGGAAGAAATAACCAAACCACTGTCTATTTAGTATTATGCCACCTCACCTTTTCTTTTTCTCTTTCTCCTTAGCTTTAGACTCTAAGGATAAATTGAAAGCTCTCGCCTCGTGACACTTTCTCTTATAGCTTAATTTCGATAATATTATTGTATTAGTTCTATTATTAATCTTTATCCTAGCAGTTATCTTTTAATAATATTGTAAGAAAGTGTGAGGTCGGTGATAGATAAGAGACCTCAAGCTCATAGTGATGCTATGATGAAGATATATGATTGTTTTCCAAAACACCCTTTCCTTTTTTGGAACTTTTCGCTTGCGGTTCACCCAACATCCTCATATTCAAGGATCCAACCAATGATTTTGCAATCACTAGCCAACTTCCTCCTTACCAACCAAGACTAGTACAATGGCTTTGCCATTAGATATCGTTTCCTGGACCCTTCGGGGTGTTGAAAAGGATCAACACCAACCAGTGAGTAATCCACAAGCCATGGGGAGAAACAAATGCATACAACGCTCGTATGCTGATACGTCGCAGATCTTTATTGACGCTAGCAACGCTAGCAGTTTCCTCTCCGCTGGGAGAGTACGTGCTGCGGTCAGGCAGCTCGTCGCTGGACTGACCCAGTACGGGCTCCAGCGGGGAGATTGCGTGTGCATCTCCGCTTTAAATAATGTAGGCATTCTATACTTCCCGCTAGGTCTTACAAGAACTTGCAGTTAATCATTGCCAGATCCATTATACGTGCCTCTACCTTGGAATTATTGGAGCTGGAGGGATTTATTCTGGTGTCAATCCTGGCTACACTCCTTTCGAACTGGCCCACCACCTACGAATTACCAAAGCGAAGTTTATATTCTCCGATTGCAAGAATCTGCCTGCCGTATCTACCGCCTGCGAAGAATGCGGCATCCCTCAAGCTAATATTTTTGTGTTCGCACAAAAGGAGGAAGATGTACCAGAAGGATATCGAAGTGGGGCAGGCTTGATGGAGCACGGGGAGAAAGGCTGGGTTGTGGTCGATGATCCGGACAATACCACCGCGGTATATTTTAGCACCAGCGGTACATCAGGACTACCAAAAGCTGCTGAAGCCCCGCATTCATTCCTCATCCATCAAGGCGAAATAGTCGTTGCCCTTAGCAGTTCGCGGCACCTAGTATATTTCTCGTTCTCAACTACATGAACTGAGCTAACTTTGGCAGGGCTCACAACTAATTGCAACCCCACCGTTCCACGCTTATACAGCTCCTCTCCAACATTGCTTACCCCTGCGACTAGGTTTGCAAACTTATATTATGCCACGATTCCACATGGACGGCTTCATCAATGCTTTGCGAGACCACAATATCACTCGTTTTCCTGCAGTTCCTCCTATATTAATGACATTGTCGGAACATGCTAGAAAAGAAGACTTCACTTCGGTTCAGCTAGTTTATACTGCCGGCGCAAGTTGCAGTGATGCTGTTCAACAATCTTTCTACGATAAGCTTCCACAGCACGCTCGGATTGAAAATGTATATGGCATGAGCGAAGTGGGGTGGGTCCTTAGTTGGCAAGGTATTGAACGAGACAATACGGGCTCTGTCGGATCACCTGTACCTGGAGTAGCAGTAAGGTGAACATCCAGCATTTCAAAAGGGAGGTTCTCGGCTAATCAAAATGCAGGTTGATGGACAATGAAGGGAACGTTATCACGAAAGATGGAGAGCGTGGCGAGATGCAAATTTTAATGCCGCACCCAATGAAAGGATACTTGAACAATCCGACTGCCACCTCTGAGATTTTCACAAGCGACCACTGGATTCGTACGGGCGATGTCGGATGCATTCGAGAGGGGAAATGGTTTGTCGTGGATAGAATAAAAGATCTCATCAAAGTTCGTGGTTGGCAAGTTAGCGCCGTTGAGGTCGAGGAAACAATTCTTCTACACCCAGGTGTCTTAGATGCCGCTGTT
Organism: Chlorencoelia australis; assembly: GCA_003988815.1. Taxonomy (NCBI): domain Eukaryota; kingdom Fungi; phylum Ascomycota; class Leotiomycetes; order Helotiales; family Cenangiaceae; genus Chlorencoelia; species Chlorencoelia australis. The sequence continues at coordinate 56,361 of QYAN01000070.1, read as the reverse complement.
ATTGGACTTCCAGCTAAAGATAATTCCGGGGAAGTTCCACACGCATTCATCATCAAGAGAGATGACACGTTGACCGAAGAGAGTGTGAAAGGTTTCCTTGGAGTTCGTTTGGCAAAGTACAAGGAGGTTGGAGGAATTACATTTGTTTCTTGCATTCCCAAAAGTGCGACAGGAAAGATTCTTCGCCGGCTCTTGAAGGATCAATACATTGGTTGATTTGTCGCATGGTAATATATCGAAGTCTGGCTTGGAAGCCACATTCCGCTCAGGCCAAATTAATGCTGGTATGGTGGCAGAAGATTAAGGAGAGGGGCCTTGACTCGATAGTCCATCTAATACGTCTCTCGGCTTTCGGTTTCAACATTAGTCGATAGTATCACCCTCGTCCAATATCAACGTTCCACCTCCAACCTCGTCCGCTCACGATAATCTTTTCTCTCTATCGAAAGATCATTTCTCATGGATCCCAAAGAACTTACCGGTGTAACCATGTTTATATTTACAGCGTTTGTTCTACAGATTATTAACGCGCTATTAAGTTGTGGTATTCCTTGTTGGCTACTAGCTAGCACGCCGGCGTTTTTCGGATTTCGATATGGACTTTTCATGGAGTGGGCGCTTACAACACAATAGAAATAAAAGAATAATTTCTTTCTCACACATACTTGAAAGGCTATTTTCATAGTATGGTATCAAAGGTATGATGTGAATTTGTAACAAGTGAAATGCTATGATTAGATAAAGATGGGTAAAATCTCAGTTACTCGCGTTTTTCCTAATCCCAAATTCAGAGGAAGAAATAGTGAAAATAAGAAGTAACGCGAAATAAAGGCGGGAAAGATCCGAAGAAGAAAGGATTGAGAGTAGATAAAGGAAGTAGTGTTATAAACGTAGAAATGTTTACTCTCGCTTTTTTTCTCAGTACTTGGAATATCAAACTTTCAATTTCTTCCGTTATTTTCTCTTGAAGTCAAATTTAAATTAGCCATCCTTTCTTTTTTATATCTTTTTTTATCTCCGGTAGATTCTGTTGGCATCACCCGGGGATGCCTACTCGAGTAGGCCAGCCCCCTTGTAACGAATGGATTCTATCATATTGTTGATACTGTAACACGGCTAGAAGTCGTTAGGTCATGCTACCCCTTCCAGGGGTAGCAACAAGGGCATAGCTCCTATTCTGTAGCTATAAAGAAAGAGCTTATCCCTTTCTCCGTCAGGCGGGCACTTAGATATCATTTCTCCTACCACACATTGATCACTGTTCTCTTGATTCGCAAGCTTCTTTCTTGTGCTCACGCGACCTGAGGTCACGCGTCTACCACGACCTCTTACACTTTTAAGGTTTCTGACTTGCGCTAGTGCCATATTGGGTAAAGCGCCTTCGGCTGCTTTACCACGTGATTCTATATATGTTTTCAGCTCTAGCACGTAGCCAATTTAATTATAGGATTAATCTGACTAAGCTTTACTTATTCTACTGCCAGTTCACATATAATTAATCTTTGACTTGCCTCTTTCCGGATAACTTAATAAGAGGTAAATGGTAATATTTGGGTTTAAGGGGGGGCACGATAGCTAAGCGAGGGATCGAGAAAGGGTTTTACGATTATCTTTCGATATATAATTAGGTATTAGTTCGAGAACTCGAAGACAGAAGGTGAATCGATATTTTAAGGAGAGCGAGCGCATATTTAAGATATGGCGACGAATCTGTTTCACTTAGTTAGGTTGGGTGAGATGGTTAATTAGGATTAGGATTCGGTAGAAAAAGAAAGTCCCTAAATAATCTGAGATTTGCAGAAAATATCTAGGTCATTTAGAATTTTCCATCGACAGCCTCTGCATGCTGGAAACCTGCTTTTCTTGGTTAAGCTTTACTCTGAATTTAAAGGTACAGACGTGACTCTTTCTTGGCGCTTATTACTCGTTGTTTTACACGAAAAGCGACTGGCCTCTTTGAGGATTCCACTTTAATCTAAGAGTTAGGTATCTCAGAAGCACGTTTGATTACTAAAATATCGGCACTTATCACAATGTATCCAACGCCTTACTGGGATACCGATCCGAAATCTGTCTCGCTATGACCAAAACTCTTCTAGCTGAAATACGTGCTGTAGAAGAGGTGTCACTCGACAACGAGGGATCATTAAAAGCTCGCGCTAGAAAATGAACGGAATGCCAACGAACACTAGGAAAGCAATTCCAGAGATCCCAGAAACTATCTCCACTGATTGCATCACAAGAAAATCTCACAGACGAAGCCCTCGCATTCAATTTTGACTATTTCCCCTTCATATATAATACTTGTAGCTATCGTTCGAGATGCTCATCTCGACAATTCTGATAACTGAATAGCGGAATTAGATTCCTACTCTGCCACGACCGTAACGAAAATATCAATTATCAACACGATTCAAACTTCAATGGTATTAGGTTTTATTAGTAAAAATAGTGTAGGCTCATGAGAGAGCTAGCGGTTGTAATGCAAAATATGGTAGAAAAAAAATATAGAAATTGAGAGAGATCTCCAAGTCTGGGATGCTGAAGAAGATTTGATTTTGGATGGTGATTTTGGGATATGATCTTGCTAGAGGTTGTATCTAGGGGTTAATAAGGGAAGGGACGGTTTGTTAAGTCCTTAGATATTATGGATAACTCAAGTTGCCACCAATATAAGGAGGAGAAGAGTGAGAGAGGAGATGTTTTTGTCCATTTTTAAGAGAATCATTGTCCATAGTTAACTGTCCAATAAAAATTCAATATTCCACCCCATCACTTAAGTCTATGATCATCCTAGAGCCTCGCATGCTCATCCCGGAGTATAAAAAGAGGACCAGCAAATGCTTGACCGCGAGATAGAGCCACGGGCCAAACGTGATTGGACCCTCGTAAAAGAGGGTCAAATTGATCAAATTTACCCAGTGGCAGACCCAGATGTACAACAACCACTGAGCACACATGGCACTGACGCAGGGTAAGAGGGGGTGAGCGGCGACGAGGGTGGGGCGGGAGTGGAAGTAGTGGTAGAGGTTCATGATAGAGACGAAGAGGGCGAAGAGGGAAAAGAGGGATAGGAGGCCGAAGAGAAAGTTGAGGGCGGAGAGGAGGAGAATGTCGCCGAGTTCCATTTTGAGGAGGAGGATAGAACGAGAGAGGAGAGGAGGGTTTCTCTTTAGCGTGTAGATTGGATAAGTGGTAAAGTGTTGGGTTTGGGAGAGTGCTTTGGACTTTAATTATTATTGGCAGAGTGGTGCTTTTGGAGTCGTTATTTTGTTATTTGTGCCTACGCGTGGCCGGACGTGGCTAGAGGTGCCTAGGGCTAGAATGGAAGCGAGGATAGATCTAGCTCAAATATTTCCTTCTCACGCTTAATCTTCTTTCTTTCATAACATTCATCTTCACAAGATCGAAATCACTGACGCAGCAGAAGGAGAGCTTTATGGAGCTGGAGGAGCTCGCCTACTCCAGCTCTAGACCTTGACTTCTAGTTCTGTACTTCGAGTTCACTCTCATTAAGTCAACTTGAAGGCCAAAGTGTATGTTCTGACCAAGAGCCACTTATTCGTCTAAGCTCAATGTCAGCAAAGCTAGATACTAAAAAAAGCCGCCTACAATCCGCTCACAGCACTATATGCTGCAATCTCCGTCTGCGGATTCCTTAGCATAATGATTACGAATGACATCGACGTTAGAAGAAGTTAAGAAGATGGTGTTGTTGACAGCAGGTAGTTCATGATTGTAGACCCGAGAGTGAGGTCTTACCCTTTCGATATTTCGATATTCTGACAAGTTACTCAAACAATATCATTCACATCTACAGAGCCTTGCTGGCGAGTAGAACTAGTAAAGAAAACCTTCCAAAAGATGGTAAGTTCGCTCTTTCCTTTCTAGAGTTTTGCAGTATTTGTTTCTAAATAGGAGCCTCACAGCTCGAATTCTGGACAACCCCCCTTCGCTGCTGACCCTACTCGAGCTTCTCCGCTAACATTAGAGTCCGCAGCTTCTGAGCCTACAATAACTAGATTCGACATCTTTCAGCTACTTTAGGAACAAGAAAGAAAATCCCACAGTATGTTTTCCCCGCAGATGGTGAATCTGCGATGGTGCCTACAGATCGACATTGACCGTCAGAAGAAAGCTGTCGGCATTGAATGGCATTGGCCCAGCCACTGCTTCCCTCTCGTTCACAGTTCATGACCCTGATTGCGTTATCTACTTTAGTAATGAGCTCTTCAAGTGGCTCATCTAGCTCATGTGTCAAGGAGCATAGTATTCAGGACACACAGGACTTAGCTGTAGTAGGAGGATGGGGTGGGATAGATGCAAACCCTGTGGTTGATGGGATGCCAGGTGTGCAATCTCTCGTTTCTGTTTTCTTTCTTGCTATAACTGACAAGGATTGCTGGCTCCAAGTTCAAGTCAATATCATTGAATAAATTCAATGTCTTCTTTATGAGCCTACTTCGTCCTACGACCTACCTCAATTTTACAGCTGGTTGCAGGGACTCTGCTTAGAGAAGACTAATTATGTGGGTTATAATATGTAGAAGCATCTTATAACATTATCTTTAATTTCTGTTCTCTATCACTACCTGTGATTCTGTCCTTATAGTTCTTGCCATGAATAACTTGATATAGTGATTTTCCTATAGTGTATTAATTTCTAGTGATGTGACGATCGACGGCCGAATCTGTCTATTTGTCATGCTGTAAATATCGGAGTAAATGTTTATTTTAGATTCTTACTTGCTACAAAATTGTAAATATGTGTATCTGTCAATTTGCTTCTTTTCCCTACTTCCCATAACTCATTTTCAATCTTTCTACAACTTCTAAAGGAGAGAATGGCTCTTGATGTTACTCTTCCCCTTCCTAATTTGTCCATGACCATCAAAACCCACTCAAAATTCTTCACACTCCCATACATCCTTAATCTCCAGAACCATGTATATCATTCAGCTTCTAAAAACGCTCTGCAATCTTGCTTAGCTCCGTATTACTCTCGTGTTTGCAAAATTTTATCTGCCAACATTCCAGAAGCCAAACATTCGTATTTCAAGCTAGAAAAATCTCCAATATCCCCACAAACATGTGGATTATCTCTTATCCTGCAAAGGCAAATAGAAGCCAATCTCTCCAGATATTCCTTCAGCTCCGGTCACTATACGCCCTCTGCCGGAAATGGTACCCGGAGCATTTTGAGGTATGTTTAAACTTCCTAATCTTGCACCCTCTGTCCCTGGTGTATTTATCTGCAATTCCTATTGTTGATATCTCAGGAAATTGTATTCGTAAGAATGTGCTCTTAATTGTTTGCTTATTGATACTAAGAGAATAGGTCATAGACTAAGGTTTTATACCTATAGTAATTACCTTGTTCTCGTCTAATACCCCGCCTACTGCTCTGCCTACTAATCTACCTACTACCCCGCCAGGCACGCTAACTAGTCGATATTTATCATGCCAACACCTATCTTTTTTCACAAGTATAATTTCATTTTGTCTAGAGGAGATTCGAAGGGAGTTCGAATATTCGGCTAAAAAGGGGGCGGCAAATTCTTCCTGTGGACTTAGAGATTGCATGGTATGTTTATCGTATGTTTCGAGATTCCTATTTAACGAATTATTAGTTGGTGCTGATATGCTTTGGTGGATGAAAAAATGGGGAGGATATGACCTATGGATTGGTTTTGTAGATGTTTAGATGGGTGCTGGAGGCTGTGGGTTTGCAATTGCTGAGTCTGAGGAGGATCTCGCTCTCTAGGGCTTCTTGGTTGTATGTTTTCTATGTAGCTCTGTCAGATATATGCTACTTATGGGTGGAGGTCAAAAGTGGAGGCAACGCAAGAAGTGAGTGCTATAGTGCATGTACTCCCATTCGGTCCTCTTGCCCCCTTCCAAACATCTCACTCCTTTTCCTCGTATTAGTAGTCCCTGGACTACATATGAAAATATGCGAGTTAAATTGATTTCCAAAAATTGGAAATCTTTTACACTTCTGGAAAGGAGACCGCCCACCATTTATAATTTATATAACGCGTGTTTGCCGGCCATTGGAAGATGTACTGTACGTATTGCATTTCAAGTCTTTTAGACGATGTCTGCTAATTTTGCCAATAACTCTAGGAACGTTGAGGTGCTAGAATTTTATGAAGGAAGAATTGGAAGAGGAGGGAGCAATTAGCATAGGGGAGAGAAGAGATAACGAAGGGCCTAAATAAGATCTGCGAAGTATTAGTTATTATTCACAACACTGCTCGTCTCTTGTCGGAGCTAGATATAATCATACGCTAAATTTGCTCAAATATAACTATGCCGTCAAGGGAAATGGCAGGGAAAGAAGAGTCAGTTTCGAAGATGTGTGGCAACCCAACGACTTCATTGTTGTCAATCTATTTCTACTCTCGTATCAGGAGAGAACTTGAACTTACATCACTAGTTACAACCCGAGAAATATATACACATGGTTTCAATCTAAACAGCTCTTCTGGCCTAGAACTGCTTTCTTCAACTGATCAGTTTACACTCGTTGAGAGGCATATATCGTTCGACTTTGGCTCTTCTTTGTTCTCATAGCGTCTCTATGTAATATACTCAAGGTAAATATGCTTGAGTGTGTTCTTCTTAGGTACCTGCTCTTTCCAGGAGTTAAAGATTCGTTCGTATAAAGAGTGGATGTAATGTTTAACGAATACTTAATATAAAAAGAGCGAAAGGATAGAGAGCTTGGAAGCCAGTCTGTTTTGCAGCAAATATGGATAATTGTCGAGTAGCTCGGAGGGAAGGAGGTTTGACGTGAGTTTAGATTTCGGAAGAAATGAGACCATTTGTTTTTTTGACTAGATAGCAGAGAAGTTAGTAAAGTTGGCCCATTTCGCTGTGGTGGACATGCAGTATTCGTTGTAGACAGATGTAAGATGAGGAAATCCCCTTATACGAAGAGGTGGATATCCTCGTTTGAAGGGTAGAATGGAGGGAAAATACTCACAGACAGAGGTTGGGAAGGTTTCCCGTCCTGGGAGTTTGAAGAATATCTGCATAGCTGCGAATTTCGAAATTGTTGAAAATAAAACCTGGAGATAGGAAGGAGACAAGTTCCCTGGCGAGGCTTGAGCATATATGAGCTCTTGCTTGTCTCCAAGTAGCTATATATAAAAATAAGTTATTTAAATAAGAATTTGGATTTGCGGTCTTCATCGTCCTCTTTTTGGCTTCCTACTAGTAATACGAAGCTGTCCGGAGAAAAACAAAAGTCGGGGTTTCGAAGTCTTTACAGGGGGGTTAACGCAGAAACTGGACATCAATTCACCTCAGCCCCCTTGTTGACAAGCCAATGGTCTATTTTCCATAATAGCTTCAAAAATTAAAAACTCGCAATCTTCCTTCTCTACAATCCATTCAACAACAAAATCAGCAACCACTTTGCAATCAACATCAAACCACCAGTAGTAGTAGACTTTTAATCTTTCTCTCAGTCTGTACTTCTGCAATAATTTTTATCAGCTAACTTCGCATCTAGGTAGCTACCTAGCTTTCGCGTCAACTCTTGACCAGAGCGCGCAACATCGCCTTTACATCTCCAAGCTACGTAGCTTTCGTTGTCAACTTGACTAGAGCGAGCAGCCTCGCCTTCTTACAATACAATACTCTTTAAAGTGTAGGAAAGCTGCCTAGCAATAAGACAATTGCTAACACTAGATCTAATAGCTGTATAAAAGTCTCATCCCTGTCATCATCAAGTCACTTTCCAAGTAAAGTACTTGCTTTTCATCTGTCAACGCTTGACTTGATCAAGACTTGACTAAACTACATCACAAACTTGTAAGCAAGCCATCTCTCCATAAATCAAGAGACGTTTAATGACATTTAAAATCAAATAGCAGCCTATTAGGCAATTCAAAGCCCCAAGTCGATCTTACCTCGACTATTAGCCGTGACCTTCTCCAGCGACCGAAAACATATTAGTCATTGCGTAAGTTGATCATAGGATACCGCTACGATGTCTAGTCCTTCAGATTCACAAGAAGGTGCTCACTCTTCGTCCATCGTTGAGAATGCCGCGCTCCCCGCAGTGCAAGAATATCACCTCCCTAGCGCAGAATCACAAAGTGGTGATCAAATGCAAGCTACTCCTGCTCCTCAACCTGCTTCACACGAAAGTACTCACTCTTCTTCCATCAATGAGAATGCCGCGCTCCCAGCAGTGCAAGAATATCACCTACCTAGCGCAGAATCACAAAATAGTAAACAAGTGCAAGCTACTCCTCAAGCTGCTGCACACAAAGGTGCTCACTCTTCGTCTATCAATGAGGATGCCGCACTCTCCGCAGTGCTAGGATATTACCTATCTAGCGCAGAATCACAAAATGGTGGTCAAGTGCAAGCTGCTTCTCAAGCTGCTTCAGAAGCTCCTCAAAAGACTATTATTCCTGTTCGCTTGTCTGGCGGTAAGTTTATTCTTTAACTTATTTATTTGCAGTCCCCATCACCCCCCTTCCACCATAAGCTGTTGCGCACTTGCATAAGAGCTTATGCATTGCTCTCGCTAAGCCCAACTCAATTGCCTTGGGCGTACCAGCCAAGACCTGCCTTCTTTAGCCAATACTGATACGATCTACTCTTAGACGTCAATGAGACAACCCTGTTCCTCTACGATTTTATTAAAAACAACCTTCCTCTCACGAACCCGTCCCCATTCAAGTCTCCTCTTTTCATAGTCGGCCATGAGTTTAGAAGAGCCTCCCATGAAATAAAGAAGGAATCTTGTTGGGATGGCGACGACAGATATATCGACCAGTATATCACACAAGGTATGCCGAAGAAGTACGTTGGGTCATGGGCAATTGATCATGTTGAGCACAAAGCAACGTTTATGAGAGGCGATAAGATTATTCAGGGATCATGCACGCTGTGGACTTACAAGTTCCCTTGCAATTGGAACTTCAAGGGCAATAATCCGGATAATATTCCTGGGTCTGAGATCGTGTGGCAATATGCTACTGTGGTGACTGCCACGGACCACCCGGGAGTCCAGATTCACACTCCGGTTAATATTGGTACTGATGGAGAACCAACCTGGGAGGAAGTCGTAGGATCACTAAAGCGGCTGGTTGCAATGAGAGAGCGGCCAGGTCAACCGAGGGGTGGTAACATTCCAGATGCTACCTCAGGAATAATGAGAACTCTGTATGGATGGCCAATGAATGTTCACCATCGATATTCCCTTCCTCCACAAGCCATTACTGGTCCAACGCCCAATTACTGCTCACCTTACGCGAAGCCGATGCCGAAGAAGAGTCAATAGTCCCCGTCTCCTCAAAACACGCACTTGCTGCTGAAGATGAGGGTCAGGTTCCTTCAAGTTATCAGTCTCGGCGCTAGGGTGATATTCCAACTCAAGATGCATGGAAGTTGTCAGAAATCAGGATACATTTAAGGGTTATAACGCGGTTACGGCTTAATATTATTGTATAGAAAAATTGTGTAATAACGCCCAATATTACTTTATTATACGATTCGTCGCCTGCCAACAATATTGTGAGCGACTAATTCACCTCCACAAGGCATTCTCTCCCACTGCACAAGGTGGGAAAATCATAAGGCTCTATGAGTGACAGATTAATCAACTGATTCAATAAGATCACGATGCTTTTCTTTTTACCATTAAATTTAATCGCTCCCACAGGCTTCAAGGATGGAGAGCGTGGCAGGACAATTGTAGTTGCACGGAAACCTATTCTGGAGCCCTACATATGGGGGTAGTGCGCTAAGTATACTAGTACTGTGAAAGTGTACGAGGTCGGTGGTGGATGCGGGACCTCAAGTCGCGATGGCACAAGAAAGAATCATGCAAACCAAGAGCGGTTGCTACCCCTCCAGGAGGTAGCATAACCAGACGACTTCTAGCCGCCTCACAGTACCTAAGGGATTAGGCCATACCTGTGACAATAGCCTTGGAGTTAGAGTCCTTAAGATATGTTTTAATAAAGGTTTTAAAATATCTTGAGCTTTCTTTCTGTTGGAATATAGGGAAAAGGGCATATAGTCACGTGCCTTAATGAGTCATTAGCTTAGCTAGCTACTTCACAACTTTCGATCCTTACGATCTTCATTCTGTAAGCCTATTAGTAACAATGAATTCATCATGAGATAGGCCGTTCCAGTGCACTAAGGTGATACCAACACTTTCCTTGATAAGGAGTAGCGAGACCCCAACAAACAGCCCCCTCGCTTACGGCAAAACTGGCAATAAAAATGAAGAGAAAAAAAATTACAAGGGGGAAAAAAGAATAGGTGATCAAATTATTCAGAGTTGAAATCTCTGAATCGCAGAATATTGCGGCTTCTGTGGATCGAACACAGTGCCTCCAGATTTCATGTAGTAAAGTCTGAAGTTTGGCTTCAGTCTGGCGCTCTCCCAAGTGAGCTAAAGCCGCTGTGTTTTTCGGTCAGGTTTGTTGAAAGCGGGGTCATTATATTGTTTGATATAGGAGGAGCCTTCGGTTCGGGAGGATGACGGTTGCCGCAGATCCTGGTCCTAGCCTAGGTTACTTAATAGGCCATAAAAGAGCTTATTCTGCAAATAAATCGTTAGGAATAATACTCTTATAATCTTCAGTCTCTTGGTGCGAATTTTTCTTCGATTTACATATTATGACCGATCTCGCACCTTCTTTCCTATACAAATGCTCGTTTATTTTAAGATTTTTATAGAAATAGAAATAGTGAAGGAAGATTGTCGTTTCAGCTTATACCCCCCGGCCCCCATCTTATGTATCCGCCCCCCCATTCTTCCTACCCCTCTCTGAATAATAGGCTACGTTGCCGAATTCTGGGCCCATATACGAAGTGCGATCACTAGGATTTCGCCTTTTCTCGTGATAGGCCATGAGATGTGCATCAAAATGGTAGAGATTGGCAAGATGGCACAGTAAGAAGTTCTACTTTCTTGGCATTAGTGGCACGGTTTTATTCAGCCCCAAGGTCCTCTGATTTGAGTGGGTATCTATTTTTATATTTGTCTTTTCCTGGGGGGTTTCGGAGCGTGAGATAGGATCAGGGACGGGAAGAGGAGGAATGCAAGAGTTTCACGGTTCATTAGAAATTCACGATTGATATTTAAAGAGAAACATTTCCATTTTGCATTTTCCTACCAGTAAAATCTTTAATCATGTCGCTTTCCTCATCCTCTTCCTCTCCCTCCTCGTCCCCCTCTACAGAGAAGAAGAAATCTCCTTCAAATTCTACTTCTCTTCAAGAGCTCAAGCTCTCATCTCCTTATATCCGATTTTCTCGTTCTCGGTCGCTTCTTTTTCGCCCCTGTCCTCCTTCCAATTCCAATCGCAATACAAACACCCCCGCATATGCATCCGCATCAGCACCACTATACAATTTAATCATCTCCCGAAATAAAGTTCTTGATCTGAGAGAAGGGGAGAAGGATCACGGTGATGTTGTTGGGACTTGTTATCCATCTTATTCCAGGGAAACCGGACAAAGAGAAGGAAGGAGAGGAAGAAAAAGGAGGAGGATAATGGAAATATGTATGGGAGGAGGGAGAATGGATAGTGTGTTAGAAGAGAAGAAGGGAGGAGAGGGATGGGTTTGGACGTTCCGTGGAGATTTTCCATTTGTTGAATTTGGGGAGATGAAGAGGGAAATTCGGACGAGAAGTTCTTTGGATATTGAGATTGATATTGAAGAGAATGAAGAAGATAGTGAGGAGGAAGAGAGAAGAAAGCAGAAAGATATTTCAATTGTGATGGAGGAGGAATACTGGGTTAGAGGTGGTGGAGAGGGGATGCATGAGAGAGAAAGAGTGTTTTATTGGGAGAGGAGATGTCTTGAGAGTGGTGGAGGGGGGTGGCGGTTGATGGATAGGGAGACAGGAGAGGTATTTGTTGTTTTGGAAGAGAATGGGGATGCGAAGATGAGGGGAAAGCGAGAGAGGGGTGTGTTGAAATGGGAGAAGAGTTTGGGGAAAGAATGGGAGATGGGTGTTTTGCTTACTGGGGGGACTGTTTTAGGGAGTGAGAGGCGGAGGAGAGAGGGGTTGTGGGGTTGGTTGCGGTGCTGGTAATAGGTCTTTGGATGGTGTTAGTTAAGTTGAGAAATAATATATCAACATTCATACTCCACTCACTAATTACTAACCGGTACAACATGAAATATTCATGACTCAACAGTCCGCTCCTACTAGGGTATTTTCCACAGATTTATATTCTCCTTAGACTCTTTCATCACACCTTAGCAGACAGAAATAAGAAATTTCGAAGATCACAGCAGCCATGGCTCCGCAATCATCATCAAACCCGTGCAATACCTCAACCCAATCTAAACACTCCACCCTTCCAGTTCTTTTTGAGCTGCGCTGGGGCGCGGAATAGGTTGGATTTAGAAAGGATTATCCATTTCGTATCCAACCCAGTAGATATATCCAAATAAGAAATCCAACCCAGGTTGGATCGGTGGGTACAAACAAAAAGTTGAATACCTGCCAACTGGGTTATCCAACTATTACCCAGCCCATTCTGCGCTCTAGGGCTGCGCGAGCAAATCCTCGTTGAACAACCTGGAGACCTTCATTTCTATAGACATCTTCAGTTCTACGCCCTGAGGGGTCCCCATCCAAAGCTAACCGACCACCCACTCAATGCAGAAAACCCAATGATGCCTTCATTCAGCAATCTGTTCATCGAAGAACGCCCCGAATATTATGTCTTATATCAAAATCTCTCTGGAGAGATGATATTCAAACTCTATTCTACTATTTATTTGTCAAGAGAAAGTCGTATCGACCATCTCTGTTCCCGTTCCCGTTCGCTCTGCTGGCAAGATATAGGGGGTACCAAATGCAGAGTTTGAAGGGGATGCGACTGAAGACCGGGCAACATATTTGAAGACTTGTATATCATCGGACAAGGAAGCAGCTCATAACGCGAGAACAAGACAGGAGGACAATTCTACATGTTTATCGACACGAGTGTAGAAATAAAATTGAGCAACTATTACAGACGATTATTTTCGAGCAGGAAGAGATTTCATCAATGTTCCATGCTCTCTCTCCAAGAATTGAGGAAATGTCGTAAGCTTAATCCCATACTTCGTCTCGAGTGCTTTGCCATCAATGCTCAAATCTGTCTCATTCGCCCACAACTCAAACATCATTGTTGGAACCTTAGGCCCCATCACAATGATTTCGTCAGGCGTGCGCCTCTCTGCCTTGATTTTAATGCCACTAGCCTTACTCAAAAACTTGGCTATCTCTTCTGGTGTCAAATTCTCGCTGCCCAAGTCGATCTCGTGACCACTGAATTTTTCAGGATCTAAAAGAGCGGCAGATGCAAACTTTCCCACGTCCATTGCATCGAGCAAAGACATAACTCTTCCGGGGTTTTGAGCATGTCTGATTATGCCTTCAGTCGAGAGCTCAGGGATGAGGAGCGCAGATAGCGGGAGGAAATAGTTATGCATGAGCCATGCAGGACGGAGGATGGTATAATGTTGTAACCCAGCGGTTTTAACAGCTGTTTCCATTGCTGCCTTGTAAGTGTAGTATGCCGAAAGATCATTGTCATGCCCTTTGGAACCCCACAATTCAGGATTGCCGGTGAAATAGGCAGTTGATAGAACGATAGTGGCCACAGTCTTTGAAGCAATTGCAGCGTCGATGAAATTTTGAGCGTGCTGGACTTGAGTTTTTCCATCAGGTGTTAGAGAAGGATTGAGGAAGATGCCCGTAACGCCAACGGTTGCAGCTTTGATTGCTTGAAGATCATCGAAGTCGCCCTTGAACAGTATGGCTCCGGCCTTCTTGAGTAGCTGGGCGGCATTGGCAGAAGGATTGCGAACAAGTGCGTGGACAGCTGCACCTTGCTCAAGAAGCAAGCGAGCTGTCGCACCACCTTGTTGGCCTGTGGCTCCAGTAACGAGGAATGAGGGTGCCATGATAAAGATTGGATGGAGGTTTCGGGGAGTTGATGGGAGCCAAAGGGAAAAGAAAAAGAAAAAGCTGGTGGAGCTAGTAGTTAACTACTACATAAGAGAGTATCCTGGCCCTTATACTTATACTTCTGTGGAGGCAACTTACCCTTGCAATTAGATTACCAATCTATCAGAAGTGCCCTGCACGGAATAAGGGGCGTATCTCCGTTCTAAACGAGCAAGAGAGAGAAAACTACTGCCGGCAAGGGAATGCATTGCATGTAGCTCTCATTCTCTTGTTATCAATCTTGAAGAGCTGTAGACCAATTCATAGCTAGCTACAATGTAGGACTACAATGTAAACTACAATGTAAGGTGTAAGGTTATCAAATATGGTCGACTCAATCCGACCTTTTTTGGGGGGGCAAGAGTCGTTGTATAAATGAAAATAGTCCGGACGGACATGTTCGTGTAATTTTGTCCATGTCTCTGAGCTTTAGTGGGGGTTCCCTCCCAGCCTCGTCCGTGCCATAATATTCATCCTCAGCAAACTCACCACTCCCCTTTTCTCCATCCTTACAATATCCCGCAAACTTGAACTCCTCCCTGCCCCACAGATCACTTCTATCATGGATGCCCTACGATCTGCCATCCAACCAATCACCCACAACCTCCCGGCCCCGATTCATGACCTTGGCGTCTCCATCATAGGCGAGTCTTGCTACAAGACTCTCCTCCTAGACATCGACCCTACAGACACCGAGTGCATCAAGCTCGCCATCTCTAAAGGTCTCGGAATCGGCATTATCGGTGCCTCCTCTATCGTCAAGGTTCCGCAGATCCTCAAGCTTATTTCCTCGCGGTCTGCGTCTGGAATCTCATTCCTGTCTTACCTCCTCGAAACCTCGGCCTATCTCATCTCACTAGCATATAATGTGCGCCAAGGGTTCCCATTCAGCACTTATGGAGAGACAGGCTTGATCATGGTGCAGAATGTGGTGATTGCGATTTTGGTCTTGAATTATACTGGCAAGGCTACTACAGCTGCATTGTTTGTGGCTGGTTTGGCTGCCAGCGCTGTTACGTTGTTTAGTAACGATATCATAGACATGAAGACCTTAGGATATCTGCAGGCTGGTGCGGGAGTCTTGGGTGTTGCAAGCAAGCTTCCTCAGATTATTGCTGTTTGGCAGGAGGGAGGAACCGGACAGTTGAGTGCTTTTGCAGTAAGCATTCTGCCACTATCCCGAACACTTCACAATGCAAGAGCTAATCATTCTTCAGGTCTTCAACTATCTTGCTGGTTCCCTTTCTCGAATCTTTACAACATTGCAGGAAGTGGACGATGTTTTGATCCTCTATGGGTTCATTGCTGGTTTTGTCTTGAACGCAATTCTAGCGGTACAAATGGTCTACTATTGGAAAGCGCCCTCGAAGTCTGCAAAAGGCAAACAATCCGAGAAGGCTTCACCAGCTACTACCTCATCCGGCACAAGCACGGCTACACCGAAGAACAAGGGTCCAACCACACGCAGACGTGGATAGTCAGATATATTCAAGCGATTTCTTTTGTCCGGGGGGATTTTTGACACCTGCTTTATGCAGTCGTAGTCTTCATAGTCTAATAATTGGCTGATTAGCCGTCCATCTGAGATTTTCCTGACTCAACATGCTAAACCCTTTTTTTCAAAGGTGTCCCTAATGTAGGGTCACTACCAGCTAACATCTAGTTTCCAAGTATCACCTTTCCCGGTCAAATTTTGATGCTTTGAATCCTCATTACTATGCGTTCTTTATTCCCATTTTGCCCATCATTCTGCTATAGCCTGGACTATTTTGCACGCCTTTTTTTCCAGTTATTCCACCTAGCTTTCTCGTCTTCGACCTTTCGTTGCTATATTCCTATCGTTTCAGGTTGAAATCAATAAGTGATCCAACCTCCTGATACATCAATTAAATTTGGTCTACAGATCATCGAGCCAAATGGCTGGTTGCGAATTTTTGCCCAAGACCGCATGTTTCATCTTTTCCTTTTTTTAAGATGACATCGTGCTGCAAGCTAAACCGAAGAGCTTCAATCAGCAATACTTTGTCGGATCCATTCTACATGAGGAATTCTGATGATGTTGCTCCCTGCACTTTCAAGAACTCTAGCCCTATATTGTCCTTGATACTCTTAATAAACTTACAACTCAAAAAAGACAGCTTGCTCCAGTGCCTAATAGATCTTGGTCAATTAAGACCCAGATTTTTCAAGCCAATTGTTCTTGAGTGAACGGATTTCTCGTTAATGAAGACCTTGTTAATCAAACTGTGGGTTCCAGGGTTTATATCTATCTTGCTCGAAACTTGACAACTGATTCATCTATCTCCTCTCCAGACTCTAGATATTTCTGAATCCTGGTTTGTGAAAGACCGCTCAACAGAGATTCATGCTTGGAAAGGGGAGAAATAGGGGCACTTGATAGTTCGCTTTTTAGCGGAATATTCTAATACTCGAGTCCCTTTATGAAACAGGTGCAGATCTTGGGTTGGTGGATAGAGGTATGATGCTGCATGGGTCAGAATTTAAGGGGTAGGATATGGCAGTAAAAGGGAAATCATAGAGTAGGTAGGAAATCCGAAATCATCTTTTGAAGTTGTAGGCAGTAATTAGGTAATATCTACTCTACTGATTACTTATTCAATGAACTAGGTACTTATCGTCTCAAGGGCGTGAAGTGCATTTACATTTTCATGTTTTAACATATTCAAGTGTCACTGCTGCGGGTTGCGTGGATGCAAACGAAAACTGACACCTATCAACCCTCACTCAAACATGTTTCATCGGCCCCGGGAATCCCTTTTGTTGAGAGCATCTTGTATTCTGCAAGCAGGCTAGCACACACAAAATTCTGGGTAAATCTCAGCCTCATCATCTAGTAGTGCAGCGTGGATGTTCATATGAGTAACAGTAAGTAATAGTACTGTTGCAGATATAATGAGACCTTCCCACAACCTTTTGTCTGCTCACAATTCTAACAGCTGTCAATTTTTACAAATTCAGGTTCCTTGAGTTATACCTTCTTCTACTTCGTGAGACTACCTCCTCGTACAGCTTCTGTGGCTAATTCTCCACAATTAAAACATGGTTTACCTTCGTTTTCGACGCATGTAATTGGGATGTGGAAGTAGTATTTTTGGGCATCGCCACTTGATGTTTTTTATATTTAAGGGATAACCAAGCCGGCAAGCACTCGTGAGGCAACTAAACGATCTCAAAAATCAGCGCTAGAATGAAATATGACGCTTAATATGGTTCGTATAGGGCTTAGTTGGTGAGTAAAGGATGAAAGAGGACGAAGAATGATGAGCCTTTGAAGAGTGCTAAATGGCTTTTACGGTTTCTTTATTTGATCTGTGTAAAGGAAGGCTGTAATGCTGCAAACAGCCATTTGTACGTAAAACCCTTTATATATGCAGGTTCTCATTGAAAGAAGGACGGAAATTCTGGTATTGCCTTCATAATTCTGGGAGCTCTTGAAGTAATCGATGTTCCCATGAGGGTTAGCTTGTATTTCTGACCGAGGGGCTATGCAGGCAGTCTCCTTGAAGTATACCGAACTTTCCCTAAAGTAGTTATAAATAGTAAATGCGATCTTAGTTTAATCCGCATTCATTGCTACCTAACATATGACTCTTCCTCAGGTCTGCCGTTCTCAAAGCTTTCGGTAGTGAAGCAGCAACAGCCAATCAATCTTTAGGCAGCCGACGCCCCCTTCGATATAAACATCAACTGCTCCCATCCTCTTCTTCAATCCTCAACACACATACTCGCAATCATGCATTTCTGTGGTTGTTACTACGTTAATTACCCTAAAAGTGAAAAAGAATACCTTCCTCTCGTTAGCAGCGATGTCACGAGTACAATACTCTCTACAACCTCCTCCACCATCCTCAAACAAACCTTCACAAACCCATCATCTAAAACCGCGATCAAAGAATGCGTCTATACCTTCCCACTCTACGACGGAGTCACCGTCGTCAGCTTCACTTGCCATATCGGCGATAAAGTCCTTCGCGGTCTTGTCAAAGAGAAGGTCAAGGCGAAGGAGATCTTCGACAAAGCTGTGAGCAGAGGCGAGACTGCTGGTCTTCTCGCACAAAATGTTAACACTTCGGATGTTTTCAGTACGAAGATTGGTAATATTCCTGCTAATGAGAAGGTTATTGTTGAGATCACTTATATTGGAGAGTTAAAATATGAGGGTAAGGGCATTCGGTTCACCATTCCTACAAAGATTGCTCCGCGTTATGGTGGGTTTCAAGGCCCATCTAGCATTTCTACGCAAGGCTCCACAAACACAAACAATGTTACCGTGGATAAGGGCATGAAGATTGCGGTTGACGTCAGCATGTATGAGGGCACTTTCATTCAAGGTCTCAGCTCTCCATCTCACCCTATCGCCGTCTCGATCGGAAAGCTTTCTATTGCGACAAACACTACGAAGTTAGCATCGAACTATGCTTCTGCTACTTTGGCACTGGGAGATACCACTTTGGATCAAGATTTCGTTCTCCATATTGAAGTCAAAGATCTAGGTATACCAAAGGCCATGCTTGAGACACATCCTACCATCTCAAATCACCGAGCATTGATGGTCTCTCTTGTTCCTAAGTTCAACCTTCCACCTTCTAGACCGGAAATTGTTTTCGTGGCCGACAGAAGTGGCAGTATGGATGGTAACATCCCATCACTTGTCTCGGCAATGAGAGTCTTTCTCAAGTCGATGCCGGTTGGGGTTAAATTTAACATTTGTTCCTTTGGAAGCAGCAACTCCTTCCTTTGGCAGAAAAGCACTCTATACTCGAAGGAGAGTCTTGATCAAGCCATGAGACATATTGGGACTTTCGCTGCTAATATGGGTGGCACTGAAATAATGGCAGCCATCAAAGCAACTGTGGAGAAGAGATATAGTGATATCCCCCTCGAGATTATTCTTCTTACTGACGGCGATATTTGGCAACAAGAGCAACTTTTCTCATATGTCAATAAGCAAGTCCGTGAGAGCGCTGGGAATATCCGAATCTTCCCTCTTGGAATTGGAAATGGTGTTTCTCATGCTTTGATCAATGGTCTTGCGAGAGCTGGCAACGGATTTGCGCAAGCTGTTCAACCTAGGGAACGATTGGATGCTCACGTTGTGAGAATGCTTCGTGCGAGTTTGTCGCCTCATGTTACTGATTATACTCTTGAAGTTAAGTATAGCGCGGAAGATGACGACTTTGAGTTGATCGACAGAGTTATCGACGGAATGAAAGTTTTGCTTTCCGATGTTTCTAAGCCTGTCAAAAAGGAAGCTAAGGAAGAGAAAGCAAAGATCTCACTATATGATGCTGATGCCGAGATTGAGGATGCCGTACCAGAAGTTGAGAAAGCCATTATTCTTCCAAATGTTCCTTTCCCAAAGCTTCTTCAAGCACCACACAAGATCCCTTCCCTTTTCCCAGGCGCTGGATCTGCCGTCTATATCTTGATGTCGCCGGAGACCATCCAAAAAAACCCCACCTCTGTCATCCTCCGAGCCACATCCGCTGAAGGACCGCTTGAACTCACTTTGCCCATTGAAGTTCTCCCCACCCCTGGAAAGACAATCCACCAGCTCGCCGCTAAGAAAGCTGTGCAAGATCTGGAGGAAGGCAGAGGTTGGATCTACGATGCGAAGGATCAAAACGGTGTTCTTGTCAAAGACAGATACCCAAATCAATTCGATGATTTGGTCCAGAAGGAGGCTGTACGATTGGGAGAGAAATTCCAGATCGTGAATAAATGGTGCTCGTTTGTTGCTGTGAAGGATAACGGCGAGAAGATTGAGAAGGAAGTAGATTATGGGGACCAAGACACTCATTTGGGTATGTTTGATATACGTTCTCGAGCTGTCAAGCGTGCTTACTCCCCTGGTATCCAAGACCTAAGCTCTGCATGCACGCAGAATGCTCGTCGTCCTCCTTCTCCTAGAGCTATGGCACGTGGTCTTCCTCAAGATATTTACTACGAAGAGGATGAGGTTAACATTGAATATAGCGGGGGATCTCCATCCTCTGTGGACTAGTCAGCTCACGGAAGTCGTGGTGGGGGTAAGTCAAAATCAGTGTCCGTATTACCAGACTCAGCGGTCTGCTCCAAGGAGAAATTGACACCGTCACTGAGTGACAAGGACTCAGGTTATCACCATTTATTCCTCTCCAATGTTGGACCACTATTGTCTTGAGTCTCTGCTAATCCTTCATTATAGATATAGCATTCAAGGCTGCTACTTCACAATATTTCTTAAATACTCAGGACGTCCAGCCGCGAACGCAACTGCGAATGCAAAGTCCTTCACCTAATAGTGCTCATTTCGGCACAACTTCTCAAGCAGCACTCTCAAACCAAGCCCAAATGATGCCCAACCGGATGGCTACTCCCGCAATCTGCGCAGAACCCGCTTCAACAGGTTTTATTAATTCTCGTCGTGTATCTTTTAGAGCAGCATCAACGGGTGGCCCTACTCGGTCCGCCGCCCCGCAAATGATGCGATATACCAGTTCACGAAACTCTACTCCCAATTCTTACCAAGAGCAACTTGCCCATATCGAAGGTCCAAGCAAGAAACGCATGTTGATGACTCGTCAAGAAAAAGCCCCTCTCTCTTCATCCTCTTACCTCAGCAGTGCTTCTATCGTCCCTCAAGGCTCCGCCCCACAAGCCGAAGAAGAACATGAAGACGACGAAGAATTCTCCCCCCCCCCGATGGAAATCGACTACACAAACGTGTTAACCTCTGACAAAGTCCTTGTTCTGATTAGCCTTCAAGATTTCGAAGGATTCTGGACGTTGAATGACATTGCACAATTGGCTGCGATTATGGGCCTGGCTAGGGAGAAATTGATTAAGGGAAAGACTGAGATTGAGCAGACCGCGTGGGTTACGGCTGTGGTGGTTGCATTTTTGGAGGAGAAGTGTGGTTCGGAGAAGGATACGTGGGAGTTGGTTGTGGAGAAGGCGAAAGCTTGGAGTTTTGCTTTGGATGGTGCTGAGAGTGAAGTTAAGGAGAAAAAAGCAAAGGCTTTTTGGACCATTGCTGCCTAGGCGATCCGCTCGAGCTTTTTACATCACATGAAAAAATGAATGATTGGCTTTCTGGGTGGCTTTTCTTTTGTGTATTCTAGGACGCTATTTCTTCTCGGGGCTATGCTGGGAAAATGGAAAGGGATAGCTTTCGCACCAGAGAGATCGATCTGAATTGTCCACACTTGCGGTAGATAGCATGAGGTCTTTTATAGAAAGAATACATACTATCTACAAACTCTGTTCCCTTCTGCTTTTTTTATTATAGTAAAGTTTACTACTTGCTTCTTTGATGTGGTTTAAATGCTACCGTAGTAACTGGATTGTAGAAGGAGTTGTTCTGCGTAGTGGTATAGGAAAGGACGGAAGGACGGATGAATCCTAAATACGAATTAATTAACCTCCTCTTAGCAGAATGAAGCATGACGGTTCTCTTCTCGAGAGTTAATCGAATAAATATATGAAATATTGTTCACTAGTCATCTTCTACAAAAGAAGAAGAGCAAGCTTATAATGCTCTTATCCGAGACTGCTAAATATGACTATAATACTATGAAAGCGTAGGAGGTTGTTTGTTGGGTAGATACTAGACCTCAAGTCGCAATAACACAAGAAAGAAGCACGCAAACCAAGAGAATAGTGATCACAAGAGTGTGCGATCAGAGAAGAAGTGATGTCCTAAGTGCCTGCCTGGTAAGAGAGAGGATAAGCCTCTCCTTTTATAGCTAAAAAGGGGATGGGTCATGCCCTAGCTACTACCCCCGGAGGTTGTCGGTACAACCGGATGAAAACAGCTATGTAGTATAGGGCACGGTACAGAGATGACTGTGGTCTTTGTAATATGCTTAATATTATTCTTATTTTATTCTACCCAAGGTGAGAAGAAGCTATTTATATCTCTGATTTACTAGCGTTGCTTAGCGTTACACAAAGCCGAGCCAATCATATGCCTTCCGTAATTGCTCCGTAACTCAAGTATAAACGAAAAAAAATCAATAGTTAATTTTCACAATTAAGACTCCAAGGGGAGCCGTCACCTAGGCCCGGCGCATCTCCTTCTTGTGTCGGCCCTGGTTGAGGATATAGCTCATGTAAGAGAGTAAACAAATTGCTGCTTATGAGGGGAGCACGCTTCAAAAAACCAAGGCAGAAGAACTAGATATGCCAGCGGAAGATAAGATGGTGCGTTTAACTTTAACTCCATATCCGTGAATACAAGGGATAGAAAGAAGAAAAGAGTCGGATCCATCAGCTACATTAATAAGGTCGAGGAAAAGCCTAAAGCAGAACCCGAACTAGCGGCTGATGAGGCAGCTAATGGTGACTGGGGGAACTTGGGGGATAGCGAATAGAGCCAAGATTAAGGAAATGGGTGGTAATATAGTGGAACCGGAACCATCTAAAGCCATACAACCGGAAACTCAATCAAATGACTTGCTTGCTTACCTCCCTCTCACGCCTCAAAGCAATTCGCGATCATAGTTATCTTCTGGTTAATGGCATTCTCCTAAAACCACCCGAACTCATAACCATAGCGTAGCACTGAGCGATAGATGGAAGCATATGTTGATTTTTAAGCCAGTTGATATATTGCACTAGGTGTTATCGGAGTGAGAACCGATGCTATGAATTGCAACGATACTATAAACAGTTAAATTAGAGATGCGACTATCTATGAGAAGTGCACTCGATTATTCGTATCTGGGTTCCAATCTCCTCCTGCCCCCTGCTCTGTTGGCTCGTACAGGATACTTAGCCCTGCATCGCTTTCAATTACAGGCCAAACGTTGTTCTGTTAGTGCGCCCCTTAGGCTAATTGAAAGGCCAGCCATAGGAGTGCTTGTGTAGGAACGATGAAGACATACTATTATAATAATGTTTATATTCTTAGGACTAGTAAAATGAGTTTGCGACATTCCGAAAGAATGATGTGCGGCTAAAAAGCTCAGCCCCTAACTCGTGAGGAACCTTACGATACAGCATAAAATCCTTGAACCCCGGAATAGCAACAAACCTCTCGCTCACTAGCAATCAATAAACCTTTAAAGCACACTCGAAAAGCCAAATCCAATTAGCAACTTCGCCCTTCAGTAACATCCGATCCACGAACCCTGAAACGGCAACAAGTCTCTCGCACACTAGCAATCAATAAACCTATAAAGCACACTCAAAAGTCCAATCCATCAATATCCCTTCACCAGCTGCAATAGAAGAAACACCCTCATTCTCGAAAACCAGCAACTTTGCCCTTGAGTAAAATCCAATCTCATTTCAACAATCCAAAAGTCTCCTATGCGCAGTAGGTGACCATGCCTTTGCCTTGTACCTCTGTTCTTCCGATGGTAAATGTTCTCTTTTGAGATTCGGTGATAACTCCTTGAGAGCTTTCGAATTTTTGCTAACCACCGCTCGTTCAAAATCCACTAACATAATGCCTCCTTTCTCAACACTCCATAATATGTTTGGTGAACGTATATCACCATGCTCAATCCCAAGTTGCTGAAGCTGTGCTACAGCCCGCATTGTTTCTGTGCCTAAATCCTTTCCCATAGCTGAAATTGAATCTTTCCTCGCTATTTCGCCAACCCACGACATCAGCATCATATGAATAATCCTCACTCCGATATCGAGATAGTACGGTTTCGACAGTGAAATATTACCCAGGTAGACTGGAACGAACATCCCTTGAATATTGATCATCTGCTGATAGGTTCGGCCCTCATGCAATAAATGTGGAACAAATGCCTCGACGGTTCCCTTGGCAACAATGGTATACCCATACTGGGCAAGTGTCAATTTGAATAGGGCCCCCCGAGCACCTTGCTTCCCAAGAGGTTCGCAATTTTTATCACGAGTCAGTTTAAGCTGGTGCCGCATCAATCGCGAGAATGATTTCTGGTCAATAGCATGGTATTCGTTGCCGCCAGGGTGATGCGCATTTACATTCGGACAGGCGTGGTCGAGCTTGCGCCGTTGTACAAGACCAAGTAAGCATAACTGAGTACAGTACTGCCTTGGTTGATCTTTTGGGGTCTCAATAGCTTGTGAGGTTTTGTGTTGAGAAGTCTTTGGCCGAGGCTTTTGCTTGGTAGGTGTATTAGGATCCAACGATTCGTCTGATTCATCAGATGGAGTTTGTGAATCTTCTTTTGCCTGTACTTTTACAGAACCACACGTGTTTCGTGCCTTTCTAGAAGTCCTCGACCGTGTTACGATAGGGGATCGCTTGAATTCGTATTTCCGAGCTTTGAATGCTGATGGTGGCGGCGTTAGAGCTTTCTCTTCAGCAGGTATTTGCCGTAGAAGTTCTTCGGAATCCATTACGGCCCTGTATGCTGTTTCTAACGCATGATCCCGCCACTCTTGGCTGCGGCGCCTCGATTCGAATGTGAGTAGACAGAAAGCCAACGACTGACTGACCGCTGTGCGACAAAGCAGCACGTCAATATCTTCCTCCGCTTCAGCTTCAAATGTAGGCTCTGCGAGATGGTAATAAAGTGTATGTGGCTCGTCCTCCAGAATCTGAAGGAAAATAAACGCCTCGCCTGTCGTCACATAGCTGTATTGAAGGCCAGTCTCCAGCATATATTGAAAGGTTTGCGTCAGTGCTGCTGCAACGATATATTCTGACTTATATACGAATTTCCCCTGTGGATCTGTTGGGATCGTCGGACGGTTGATAACATCATTTGGTATATGCATGGAACCGTCGTCAGCTCGTGCAAGCCCACTTCGTAGGTTGAATATAGACAGCTTGTGTGGAGGTTTATATTCAATAACCATACAGAGATTCCGAGACCCATCAGTGTTATGGTAAACCAAAAATTGGTCAGAGTTGGGATTCGAAGTCGAGGCTTTCTGCTTCCCTGTAATAGATAAATTTTGTAGACTTTGTCGAACTTCTTCATTGTTATCGGACAACGTATTCGCGTGATTTTCAAACATTATACCATCGCCTAGGTTGAGTGTACGTTGAGCATCCGGTATTGTTAGTAGTTCAGAGATAATAAATGTTGTAGGTCGCTCGACAGCTGAACGTTGATAACTCTCCAGGTCCTTCTCACTTGCTAGCGGTCGATCGCAGACGTGTCTGCTTTGCTCTTCGAGGTACATTGTCGGACTGAAAACCTCAATAGGGGACCGATTGGCAGGATGAAAAAAATCGCGGACGGTTTCAAAGCGCTCTTGTTGGAGGGTCGGAAAGTTCGTCCATGGCTTCAGTAAGGTTGGGCAACGTTTCGTTTTCGTGCTCGTAGTAGTGCCTTTTGTGCTCAAGCTCGGATCAGTCTGGGCCTCGAGTGGTTTTGCGAGGAAGCGATGGCAGCCATGTAGATACTCTTCAAATGTAGTCCGTCTTGTCTTCATCGCCTCGTTCTGGGCTCGACGATCAGCTTCCTCTGCCATTTGTCGATTCTGTTCTGCCTGCTCCTCTGCCTTTTTAGTCTGTTGCCTCGATTCTTGGAGCAACTGCTCAAGGCGAATGAAGTCCGAATCTCTTCTAGATGACATGGTACGAATATGAGGTTATTGTGAAATTGAATATGAGGTTGTTGTGAAATTGAATGTAAAGTGTAGAAAGGTTGATTCTCTGCGGTTGCCTAGAAGGCAAAGGTAAGCGCTTACCTTAGTGCGACGCTACTAAACCCGAATAAGGATACGTCAATAACAATGACGTAGGATAAATTCACAGCAGTTGTTGTCAAGGCAATAAGGCCCAACCCTTGTGCTCTATCGTAGCAGATTTCGACCTTATATCTTATTTATTTACAAGATAATAATCCAATCGTCTTTAGTTGCTACGCAGATGTTAGTAGATTTTCGATTACGGGCCAATTGCGGGGCAAAATGAGGCTGATGCTACTTAAAATGCACATTTTTTTTTCAGCAGTGGTAGAAATAGTAATAGTACTAGCGCGGAGTTAGAAATCTGCATCTCTTCTACTTCTGTAGAAAAATCAAGCATTGATAATAACACAAAATTGATTCATAAAAGTGAATTCTCATGTCTGGCCTACTCGAGTAAATATTCCTGGGTAATACTAATACTGATTAGTGGTTGGATCTGTCTAGAAGAGGCTGTTTTATAGGGAGTATAGCATTTACTTTACAAATTCAGTGCTAGTGAAAGTCTAAATACGGATCGAGAAATTAGTAGATTGCAAAAGATTTGTCTCTTGTGGAAGGCGACTGCAGACGTGTAAAGGCTTCTAAGGATTTGAGATAGTTAGCAGTAGAGAGTTTGTCCTTATTGATTTGTTTATCTCCATATCTATTACGCAAAACCGATATTTACGGCAACTTGGTTAGCAGTGGAAAGTTCGCACTTACCGACTGCAAGTTATCATTAGAGTTGCGTTGAATTATTAGTCGTGAAGAGTTCGTATTTATATACTGATTTTAAGTCTATTTACGAAGGTTAAACAAGCTAGTAATATGCAATATCTTTCTTCGCATCAGATAGTACAACTCCATCTGAAATCCCGCCACTTTGTAACCCCTAATAGTTTAATATTAAGAGTAGTCCTTGCGATTTCTTAGCGCCAAGTGAATGAATAAACCAACCCTCAATTCCTAATCTAAAGCAATGGTAAACCCTTCCCTTCCCAAGAAGATCCTCCAAAATTTTGAAATCATCTATTTCATCTAATCATAATATATACACTCCCTCTTTCCATTCGAATCATACAGACACTCATTCACTTTTAAACTAGAGCCATAAACCCCGACACTATCCCCACAACCACCATCACCCAGCTCCCACTGATACCCGTCACCCTAACAGCCTTACTAGTAATACTAATTTCCCCTAATTTAAACCCAGGATTATACTCCACCTCACTCTCATCAATCGTTCCATTCCAACAATACCTATTGAAACAACTCGTACAAGCCCCAGGAATCGTCGTTCCGGTACGATCAAAAGATCGACTTAAGATCGCGCATGCTACACAAACCCCCCATTCGCTATCTAAAGTGCCATTTCCGAGAGTGGCGACATCGTAACCGTTTCGAATGATGGCGTTGCGTTGCGTGTTGTTGTATTGGAGATCGAAGGTTGAGACATTGGACAGTGTAATATAGGGAGCTGTGAGGAAGAAGATTGGAGTTAGTATTAATTGCGTTAGGAAGAAGCGGAAGGGGAGAGCATGTTGGAAGAAGCTTGGTGTATTTGACTCCTGAACGTCGAAGAAATTTACCTCACAGAAAAGAAATTTACCTCACAGAAAAGACTAGAGGTGGCAAAAAGATTTGGAGAAGCTGAGACTTACCATTAGGTATATATACAATGAGGGGCGAATCGCCCGTGATATTTGAAGCATCGCAGCCGAAGAATGTAGGATGAGAATTCAATCCTAAGTTTACGAAAGTGTTTTGAGAAGGGATGGAAGGGAAAGCAGTGCCATTTTCGATCGACGCGTTTTGGGTTCGTTGGTATGTTGCTACTAGGGAGGTGCCATTGGGCCAGAAGTTGGAAGTATCGGCTGAAGAATCGATAGCGAAGATTACGTCGACATGTCGCGGGGGTTGGATGACGGGATTCAGAGGGATATTTTGGCCGTCTTCGCCACCGTCTGTGAGTGTGAGTTGGGTGGTGAAAGCTACAGGGTTGGTGGCGTTGTTGAAGTGGTAGAAGGGATTGGGTGAGTACTGGGCGATGTCGTCGTTGTCGTTGCCAATGTCAGTAAGAATGTCGTTGAAGATAGTTTTGATGAATCCAGGTAAAGCGGTGGTGTTCAGTTCGATTAAGGCTTCGTTGAAGAGAGTTGAGGATGTGCCCATGACGAAACCAGCTTGGTCGAATCCTTCGATGCATTGTTGATCTGAGGGAATAGAGCCGGCGCTGAAATTTGAGCCAATGTACCTCAAAGGGGCAAAAGCATAAGTGGTTGGATCCCATGATCCAAGCTCAAAAGGGTTGAATTCATACACGGTCGAATTTAAAGAGACGATTTGTGTTCCTGGGGATCGGCCATCTGAGACGAGGAAGGGCATGGGTATTTGGCCATTAATGAAGTTTGGTTCCAGAGCAATAGAGGAGAAAGTATAAGCTGGTCCTCCATCTGTCGCATCCACAAGTTGATATGACAATGTACGTCCCCAATAATCCGTGATCGAAGTATTGAACCCAGCATTCTCTTTACTGTCAACCTGATCCCTTACATCACTATAGTAGTCGGCCGTACTCAAGATCTGAATCCCACTCGATTCCGGCCCCTCGAAAACCGAGTTGTCGAATTGCCAAACGCGATCTGAATCACGCAGTGCAGTGACGGAACTGAAGTTATTTGTGAAGATTGAACCGACCAGCCATCCACCACCAGATAAACCTGCGACATATGTAGAAGCTTGAAGCAGTCCACCTATCCCACCAGCATTGGTCGAGTTGATCGTCCGGTTATCTGCAGCAGCAAGAAAACCCGCTCCATTCATCAAAGCACGATATCCGCCCCCAGAAGCAGCAATAGCTATGTTTGGCAGGTTACTTGCATTCCCTGAAACGGAGTTGATGTACGAAGCCGCATCGAAGCCGGAAATATTCATACGGGAAAGAAAATCCGACAGGGGTTGAATGGTGTTGTTCCTTCTTAATTCCAGCCATGCGGTCTCGTTTGCTGATAGTCCATTTGCTGTTCGGATTGTTGGTCTGTTTGAGGGGCAGTTGACTGGCCCAGGAGCATATCCTCCGGATGGGGAATCAGGAAAAGCACGCTTGAGGGCTGATAAAGGTACGGCGAGGGCTCCGGCTGCATAGTCTTCCGGGGATGCATATCGAGGAGAGGCAATTATTTCTCCTGAGAAGCGTTAGTATGTTCGATAGATAAAAAATATTGGACGGGGAAATATAACGGGCTAAAGCCAAGGAGGCTAATAAGATGCCAAAAGTCCTCATGTCGCTCTCAATCAAAAACCCCTCTCAATAACCAAAAAGATATTATTGGCACGAATAATCTATGGGAAGAGATGTTGATGTTGTCGATGTATTTAGTGGCCGGTGTTTCCAAAGTCCGAAAAGTCTAGAGTGAGTTATGTAGGTAGGTATGGCGCATGTAAGTGTAGCTCTTTCCCGAGAGATCAGCAGTACCTGGATTTCAAGCGGCAATCCCAAATCGATTTACCAGAGAGTAACCAGACAGACACAGTTTCGGGTGGAATAGTACCGTGAAAGACTTCGAGGTCTCGAGCAGGCTAAATACTGGTTGTGAGATCAGATCATCTTAACACGGGCTTCCAATCTCATGTAAGTAGCTGGTTGAATCTGACTGTAACGGCAATCGTTGAGCTATCACGGTCGCAGCCACATCTTCCACAGCTGGCTGCAAGTGCAGAACGATGGTTTAATAGTGGTTCGGCGAAGAATCTGATGTTGGATTTGAGATGGAGGCGCAGCAGGGGGGAGAGAATCCTTGTGATGCATCATCTTTCTCCCGTTGTTGCAAGGCTATTCTTAGCGCTTACTAGTTATGCAAGTTGTTTGCTGAAGAAAGGAAGTATTCCGAGCTTCTTCGTTACCTATTGTAGGTACATACATACCTTCCTGCTCGGACCTTAAAAAGGCCGTCCAAAAGGGGGGTCAAAACGCCGGACTTCTCGGATGTGTCATGTCAAAAGGGGCAAGGCTATCATAAGATATGTAACTCATTGTTCTACAGTACATGTTATATCTGTATGACTTGTTCCTCTCCACTCTTGGGATGGTTCTGTTGCCAAGATTGATTGAGTAAGAAAATGACATATTGCATGGTAAGTAGTCGCCGTTCACGAATGATGCTCGTCTCACCTCCTGTGCTTAGCTGACAAGGTCGACAGGAGGTCTGCATATTACTTCGTATATCGTCTTCTCACAAACCAGCAAGGCTGTGAGATCATGTGAGATTTATTACATAGCCTAAATGTTCTTGCCTCGGCGATGGCAGAGCACTCAGCCTCACGATCATCAGTTTTGTAAGATTAAATCCTTCCCCAAGGCTTCGCCGAACGTCGTACAATGTGGTACATGCAGCACAATATATCGGCTGCAAGAATCTCACAAATAGCGTTTCGATAAGAGGCCCTTCTTTTCTTTTTTGTCTCTGCCAAGATATAAGGTAATTTGTTGATTCCTACGTTCTTGATATATCTCAGAAATGTTATTGATTTTCTCTTGAGTCTCTCGAGCAAGTTATAATGCGATTACTACCCTATAGTAATCTATAGAAAATTTCACGCTTTATATGTAAATCCGCACCAGTCCTCGTAAATCCCATGCCTAGCGGTGAATTTTGGGGAGAGAAGGTAGAATAGAAGCGAGGGGAGAGAAAGGCAGTTTACAACATTAATGGAGGAGGGAGATCTTCGAGTTGATATTATCGCCTAGGTATTTATTAAGGATAGTGTATATGTCTATTACCTCCGTCTTTCCTTCCTTCACAAATCCCGATTCAAAACTTCAGCTGCAAAACTCGAAAATTCTGTCTAAGCCCGAATGAAAATCAACAATGCTTTCTCAATCATCTCTTACGAAAAGAAAGAGAACAAAAAAGACAAATGCCAGAAAAAAATAATTCAATAAGCAAATTCCAAACGCCTTCGAAGCGTATTCCCCCACTCACGGATCGCACCAAACTTCTTCCAAACACCCGCGAGTAATTCAAGAACCAAATCCCAAACCATTGTATGTCTCATTACCCCATTTTCATAGCTCTCAACCATATCGCTCTCTCTTCTCCTTTCCTCTCCTCTTTTCGTTTACTTTCTTCCAATTCTAAACGTCTACTGCAAACAAGACAAGGACCATTGAACGGCAATCCACCCCATATATGCCATCTTTACACTGTCGTCTTTATACGTCCCACGTATACGTTAGAAAGTCAATTCGAAAAAGACGGTGAATCGAGAAATTCTTCTTACCAGTACTAGAATGCTCTCTACAACGAACAATACCTGTGCATTTAATCAGGAATATCCTTTCCAGCTGTGAATGGAGCTGAAGCATGTTGTTTGGCGAGATTGGTTTTTTTGCTCCCCTCGTGCCTCTTTCTCCTTCTCCTTCTCAATCTTCACGCAACCAGAACATATCTTAGTTTTGAGTTCGGTTTCGGATACTAATAATGCGTCTTTATAGTTGGTATCCTTTTTTAATAAAGTATTGGCTTACATTCATTTATAATTTATTTTCTTCCGGCTTTCGGGATTCTTTTTTCTTCTTTTCTTTTTGTAGAGGAAGAGGAGGGAAGTATATACAAGGTTTGGTCTAAACGCACTTCACATAGGGGTATACACCCGTTTTTTTACGCCTACATAGTGCGTAGTAGTGGGAGCATCGTTCGCACCAGGTGTACTTTGATAGTCGTGTTTGGCGAACCTTGACCGTGGATTTTTGTTGGCGTCGAGGTTGGGAGGGAAAAAGAAAGAAATCAGGATTGAGAGAAATGAGAAGGCCTTTTATACTTAGGCGTTGTGATTCATTGATACATGGAAAAGTATGAAATGATTGCGAATAATATGGGTTTTGGGAAGGTGATTCGCGGACATGTGAGTTAGTGTCCAAGGCGAATCCGGACTTCTCTATATATTTGAGAGAATTGGACTCGACTCGACTGCTTTATGAGAAAAGTTTAACTCAACTCGGGAGCTCGAAGTCGGACTCGAGTCTATAGTGATAATATACTAATAATAAATAGCTCGTGATATAAAGAGGGGGAGATCAGCCACTTTAAGGGATAATAGAAAGGCACTATAACTTCTTATATCTCATATATATATAAATCTAAAGAGATAATATTAAAGATGTCGATCTAGAAAATATTATTATATGGCCAGGGTTCTAAATGTTTAGTCTTTGGTAGAAATATGCTATTTTGGTATATTTTCAGCTACCCCGAAAATATATCTTTAAATTTAATATAAACTCGCGAATCCGACTCGAACTCTTGAGTTTCAGATCTAATGGACTTGTACAAGGCGAGTTGAAGTCAGAGTCCAAACTCGCAACTCGAACTCGCGGAATACTAATGTGAGTATGAGGTAGTGGTGGTGAATAATATAAATGATGATGATGAATGACTTGAGTTTGGAACAAGCATTCAGGGGTATTCGGGAAGAAGCATACTCTAATTACCTTCCTCCCTTTCCCACTCAAGGAAAATCTCCTTCCACAACACCACTCCCCTCACACAGTCCCCTAAACATGCCTCCCTCCATTCCCCATAACTCCCTCGGCCGACCAAACTCCACCACCGTCCCCCCATCCATAACCGCAATTCTATCATACCCCACAACCGTATGGATCCGATGCGCAATCGTCACCACCGTCCTGCCCTTAAATTCTCTCATCAACATCTCTTGAATCCTCTTATCCGTCTCGTAATCTACCCCCGAAGTCGCTTCATCTACTAGAATAATCTTCGTATTCCTAACTATAGCTCGTGCTAGGGAAAGAAGTTGGCGTTGTCCAGATGAAAGATTTGCTCCTCCGGGAGATAAAATGTAGTCTAGTGATAATGGGATTTTGGTTCCGTTGTTGGAAGAAAGGAGGTCGGTTTGAGACAAAGTGAGGAGAAGTTCTTCATCTGATTTCGATTTTTGCGGGTCGAGATTCGAGCGGATGGTCCCGGCAAAGAGGGTGGGCTCTTGTGGGATTACGGCGATTGCTGAGCGGAGAGAGTTGACGCCTATGGTGGTGATATCTATGTTGTCGATGAAAAGAGAGCCTTGAGAGGGATCAACCATACCTAGGAGGACGGAGAAAATTGTGGATTTTCCCGCTCCTGTTCGTCCAACTATGCCTATTTTCTCCCCTCCTCTTATCGTTAAATTTAGATCTCTCAATGCGAGAGGAAGATTTGGTCGATATCGCATACTTAAATTTCGAAATTCGATAGTGCCATTTTCCGGCCAGGACTTGTCAGTGTTGAAAGTAGGAATATTTGGGCGTTCGGAAGGGATTTCATGAGCGTAGTGGGCCAGACGTTCAATGCAATTGGTTCCACGCTGTACTTCGGAGAGGCATTCAATCCCGACTGCCACGTTTTGAAGAAGGTCGATAGATGTCATGAGGATGGTCATTACGACTCCTGGGATGATGGTATAGCGGAGACGGAGGGCGAGAAGGCCGACTCCTAGGTACAAGAGGCATGAGATGGCATCGGCACAGACAGCGGACCAGGATTTAGCTGAGAAGGAAGAGAAGTGGATGCGATTGAGAGCATCGATTTTTGCGTGCATTTCGGTGACCAGTTCTTTTTCGGCGGCAGGAGATGTGCGAATGGTTGATGCACCTGCTATAAGTTCAGAGATATGGGCGATTACGTTTGAAGAGTGAGGAGCTTCGAGGCGTTTGATGAAGAGGGGGGTTGGGCGGTATAGAAGGCTCAGAAAGAAGGCAATGGCGAACCAGGGGACTAGGATTGCTGCTACCAAGGGAACGTAGTAAATTGTGAACGCTACTGTAGTGGAGCCGCTGAAGATGGCCATATTTAATCTCCATGTGTATTGAGGGAGAGTCGTATCAGTATCATTGACATCCTGAATTCATCATTAGCTCGCCCAATAAATGGGTAGATCCCAACATACTTGAGTAAATCTGTTCAAAATCCTTCCAGTGGGAGTCGTATCCAAAAATGACATTTTCGCTCGTAGAACTCCCTCCATTGCATAATTCGCAGCCTTCTCGCTACACGTTATCAGCGTAGATTGTGTGCCAATGTAATTGAGGATCCAAAAGGTAGCATGGATGAACATCACTGATGCTAAAATAGCTGCCCATGCTCCGTTACTAAGGCCGTATTTCAGCGCTGTCCACCAAGCGAACAAAATTCCATAGATCACATTGCCAACTTGAGAGACCGCTAGAATAAGGTAGATGATGATCACAATCCACAATGACGAAGGTAGCTGGATGTAGGATGCAAGAAGTGACCAAGGGACGCTAGCAGTTCCACGCTCTTCTTCTTGCATTATATCTTCGCCTCGGCGATCAGGCGAGGTGGCATTCATCTGTACATCATCGTCTATATTCTTATCTTCTGTCGTGAGTTGTGCTTTCTCACCCACGAAATGTCGGAATGCTTCTGATGTCTCCATCAGTTCATTGAAAGTTCCCACCGCTTCTATTTTCCCATGCTTCATCCATACAACGCGGTCACACCGTCCAAGAATTTGTACTTGATGTGTCACGAGTACTCGTGTGAGACTAGACATTGAACGCGAAATCGCATCCTCGAAGACTGCTCCTCCAGTTCGTGCATCAAGAGCTGACAATGGATCATCCATAATAATAATCCCCTTATCTTCTGACACACGCAAGGAGTTTTTGTAAGATGAAAGCAAGGCAGCGTACATTCCCCTCGCAAGACCCAACCTTGCTCTTTGCCCACCACTCAAGGTAATGCCCCTTTCACCTAGCACAGTCATGTCACCACTTGGGAACTGTCCGATATCTTTCTCTAACCCACAAGCAGCAATAACCCTCTTGTAGCATGCCGCATCGAATGGTAGACTAAATAGAATATTCTCGCGTACGGTAGTAGAGCAAAGCCATGATATGGCTGGAACATAAATGGGCAGACTGTAATGAGAAACGTGACCACGGATTAATGGCATACAACCAGCAAGCCCGGCGGCAAGACTGCTTTTGCCAGATGATGTTGGCCCACAAATAGCAAGGAGTTCATTTGGACGAAGTGAGAGAGTCAAAGGCTGAAGAAAAAAGTGGGGTTTCTCTTCATCAAGTGGTCGGGTCCAAGAAAACTCTGCACGAGTCAGCTTGATTGCAGATTCCTCAACCGCCTTTTCTGTTGTTTCAGAGTTCCGTTGTTGTCTGGAAGGGGATTCTTCTGCTAGCAAGAATGCTTCAATCCGGCGAAGACTGTGCCAGCCATCAACAACCATAACCGTACATGACGGCGCCAGTCTACTGAAAAAAGCCAGAACATAGTACAATGCGACAAAAACAAGAACGCTAGGTGAAGTACTGATCGATATCCCCGAGAGTAGCGAATGTAGCCCGACAACTAGTAAAGGTGGAGCTCGAGCCCTGTACGACGGATCTCGGAGTCAGCAACTGCATCCTAGGAAGGGGGGGAGGAGGAGAATATTTCAAGAGCCGTGTAGCATATAACTTCTCAGTGCCTGACAATTTCCGAGACATCTACCTCTCGAAGCTACTAAGAGGAGAGAAGCACTCCGAGAATCTGAGTACTTACGTGTATTCTGCTAACATAAGAACCGCAGCGCTGCGGCGAACTCTTTCTTGATTAAGTTTTACCTCTCGGTGCCTAGCAGCACGGACAGAACCGGCGTAGATATCTTCCCATGCGCAGACTTTGAGCAGACGAATGCCAGTGACTAGGTCAGTGACCTTAGTGACACGAATATCGGTTGCAACATTGATTTTTAGGCGTAGATTACTGAGAGCACGGATCATGGGGAAAATTGGAAGGCTTGCTAAAAACGTGAGGGCAAGGCCGCATAGTCCAGGCCAGCTAATAAGCCAATATGAAAGACCACCAGTAATTGGGACCACCAGTAGAGGAGACCATGCCTCATTGAAGTTTCGCATGGCGAGTTGGATGCGCTCGGAATCAGTATTTACCAGTGTAAGAATAGCACCAGTTGTCCAATTGGTCTCTTCCTCGTCCGCGTTATCATCCAAATCAACCCCTTCGGGAGAATATGACTTCGTCGGGGCCTATCAGTAAGAATCTCGGAGTCAGCATTGCGATATTCGTTAAGAATGAGAGTTTAAGAGGAGGAGAAATTTTCAAGAATATTCCTCAATACCCAAAAATTTGTCGGACATTCATCTCCTATAAGTGCCAAAGGGGCGAGAAACACTACGAGAAGTTGAAGACTTACATTTTTCTTTGCTACGGAAAGCGTCCTCTGTGCAAGAGGACTGATGACAAAACCCTTGATAGTCAACATTGCAGCAAGAAGCGTTTTCATTTCCCCGCCTGCAACACTCATGGCGTAGGAGGCATGGGTCCTGCAAATCTGTGCAACGACAAGAGACACAGCAGAACCCACAACAATGGCAACGCCATGACCAAGTGATGGGAGTGGGTTTGAGCCATTGTAGTGGTAGAAATGAATGAGATATTCGAGCAACAGTTTGTATAATAGAACTTGTCCGGTAGTGATAAGGACAAAGAGCAAGTGGTACAAAATTCCTCTTAAGATGTGAAACTTGAAGACAAGCAAGAGGGTGCGCAAGAGGGGGATTCGACTTATGGGCTTTTGTTGATCCGTACTATCTTTTCCTGAGAAGTGAGAAAAGGCGGTATTAAAGGCGGCTGTTTTCGTGGCAATATGACGTGAAGGAGGAAGGGGTTGAAAGTCGTCGAGTTCTAATTGACGACCAAGAGCGGATGCCCATATTAGATGGAATGAGGACGAGAAGAAGAATTTGTTCAAGAAGAGGGATGGACTGAAGGAGCGCTTTGAGGTTTGTGGGGAAGGCTTTGTGACTGAGACGGGGATAAGGGCGGTCCAAGAGCGAGGAAGAGTTGCATAGAGAAGGCGGGTGATGAGGAAAGGGGAGGGCTTAGATTTTATTGACGATGATGATGATGATGTTGGTGTTGGGGAAACGGCTTCAATAGATTTTATCACTGGCGGTAGGGGATCAGTGGCAGCCATAGCTTTCTTTAGAGTGGCAGCCATAGCTTTCTTTGGAATGGCAACCATCTTGGTCAATGGATCTTCGATATCTCCATGTCCAATACCACTGCTTATCTGTAGTATATATACATCGCTCGCTGGATCACTGGGGCATGAGGCCGCAACGCAGTATCCCACCTTTGCCTGTAATTAGGCGCCATTGGCCAAGAAAGAAAACTTTTCTTCCTGGACGGGCGTTCACTCCTTCACGCCTTCACGCCTTCATGATTTCACAGATCTCAAGACACAATCTTGTAGATGCATGGTAATGAGAGAAGATATCATTATGGGTGGTGACAGAGAGCTGAACCATATGTGGTGGTTGGTGGTTGCATCGGTTGCATCGGCAATAAAAGCCTCACAGCCTGAGGTTTCAACGGCACTTGCCGTGGGGATCTGGCAGCTTACGTAATTATTGAATTATTGTTACGAAACGAAGTAACCGAATTTGTGTATTTGTGCATATGTTGCATAAGACAATTCAAAATTGCGTTGCCCAGCAACGGCCGGACCATCGCGATGAAAAATATCAACAACTGCCAATTGCTCTCTCATCTTTCATCTTGCATCTTGCATCTACTATGTGAATTCACGAGTCTCGGTATCGACATAACATCTACTAACAAATACAGCAATCATGGATCAATCGCCACCAAAACGGGTTACTCGTGCCCGAGCAGCCGCGAAAGTTGACCCCGGAGTTAGCCTAAGCATCGCTCCTGCCTCTTTGAAAGCCAAAGTCACTCGAAGTGCATCAACAGCAAAACGGAAGACAAGAGCCGGAGATCAACAAGAGCAAAATCATGATACCATGGAAGACGAGCTCAGTAAACCCGAACTCTCCAAAGTAACGCGCAGTCGACCAAAGAGAGGTGTTCAACCTGAATCAGAAGTCGAAGAGGCCGTTCCAGTTCCTGCAAAAGCATCCGTTCGAGGCCGACTAAAGAAAGTCGCAGTTGAAACTCCCCCGCTTGAACCTACAAGATCTACTCGCGGAAGAGCAAAGAAACTTGGTGGCCTAGAACAAGAGACAATTACTGTCGATGAGCCGGTCAAAAGAGCACGCACTCGAGCTGCGACCATCACGAAGGCGGCAGCCCTGAAGAAGACAGTCAAATTTGAGGATCTAGATAAAGAAAATATCGTTCCAGTTCTTGCCAATGCAAAGGAGAAGCCAAAGGCTGCAGAAACGGCAACAACCGGATTGCGAGCAAAACCTGTGCGGAAGCCTGCTGCGACCACAACATCTCGAGCAACTCGTGGCAAAGCGAAGGCACAGCATGAAAAAGAGCAGAAACCATCTCCTCTTAGCCCAAAGAAAGCTACACAAGTCAGTAGAAGAAAAGAGTCTTTGTCCGAAGATGAACTCGCCACAACCGAGAAGACACCAATGAGACCTCTGATGAAGAGCCCGTTGAAACCACCTGGAAGCATTTTCGGCACAGCGAAAAAGATCGATTTCACTTCCTCCTTAGCTGCAACGACGATTACATCTACTACCCAAAATTTGGCTGCCTCCATTATGGCTTGTCCTGCGCGACGTTTACCGCAGTCGCCTTTCAAGGATGCTATGAAAGAATCTCCTCAGAAGGTGCACCTGAGAGATTCTATGCTTCAATCGCCTTTCATGTTTTCGCAACCCGCCAAGCTCCCCACAACATCAAATTCGCCATTCAAGGTTTCACTCCTTCAATCGCCTGCAAGAAGACCTCAGTCGCCAACCAAAGTCAATGAGAATGGTTCCCCTCGCAGATCCACCAACAATGCTTCTCTCAGCGCCACTCCAAAGGCTAGTGCATTCAAACTCTCACGATTTGCAACTCCAAGAACAGTTAATCGTCTAGGGCAAATGTTCCCTCCCAGCACAACGAAGGCACCAACGGGCAGTGAAATCCCCACGGAAGAGAGTGAAAATCCAGCACCCAGCAGCTTGCCATTTTCAGGTCGCCTCTCGGCAATCCTTCCTCGCCAAGCTGATCCTGCACTTTCTCCTCCTGTCGAAGTTCAGGGGAGCATTGAAGAACCCGATACCCAGGAAGAGGTAGATATGATGGAACTTCAAAATACCACACCACGGTGTTCTATAAAAGCTAGTATGGGTGGATATGAGCCTCGCCCAGAACACGAATCTCCATTTGATGACTCTGATTCTGAGGATGAGCTTGCTTCAGAGAAATATTCTCCCGCTGGATTCAAAATTTCATCCCATGATTTCGCAATTGCACCAGCAACTCCAACACATTTCGCCGCTATCAATAAGACTCCAAAAACAGTCACCGCTCGGCGGTCCCTCGCAAAGGAGCAGAAGATTGGTTTCACTCCTCTTGCTAGGCAATTAAGTGAATGGATGGCTGCTAGCCCGGAAAAGTCTGATAATGAGGGATCGGCACGGGCCCCGATAACGAAGGATTCGTCTGAAAATCCATCCCCAGCCAAAAGCACCTTTTTCGAAGACGAGATGACGGTTCGCGATAACATTATTTCAGCCAAGGATCGTGATAAAAGTGAAGTCGGGCCATTAATGGTCGATGAACCAGAATTCGAACCAATTGAATTAGATGAGGAAGATTTAGCCCTTGCAAATGAAGCTGATGAACTGTCTCTCCTAGAACCTGATGAGCTTTCGAACTTGGATGTCGATGATATGCTTAAAACCAACAAGTCAACTCCATCAGAGGCTAGTCAGGAATATGGTGATGAGAATGCTGTGCCCATCGACCCTGCGCTTCTAACTCTTCCAGAACCGCCGGTTGAAATAGCGCCAGTTTTCACCACTCCAAAGCGTATTGTGTCGGAAAGAGTTTTCCACACGGTGTCCAAAGTTCCCCTCAAACCAGCTGCTGATGAGACACCAATGAAGCCATCACCAATTAAGCGCAGCGCCAGCATTTCAAGACTTCCCATTGGCCGTCCAAGCAGCAATCTTTCTCGGAACAACACTGTGATCTCTTACTCCCCAACAAAGAACATGCCAAGAACTCCGTGTCAAGAGAAGAATTACGAGGACCCTATGCAAAATACTATTTCTACTCCTGCAAAAGACGATGCAGCTCTGTGGTCAATCATGGGAACCCCAGCCCGCACACCACGGCGTGACCTTGACACTTCTCTGTTGAAGGGTGCCGTTGTCTTTATTGATGTCCACACAACTGAAGGAGCAGATGCTAGCTCTTTATTCTCGGAATTGCTTGTGCAAATGGGCGCTCGATGTGTTAAATCTTGGACCTGGAATGGTAATGGCGAGGATGGAAGTAAGATTGGAATCACTCACATTGTGTTCAAGGATGGTGGAAAGCGAACACTTGAAAAGGCCAGAGAGACTGGAGGGGTAGTTTCTTGTGTAGGTGTTGGATGGGTCTTAGAGTATGTTCCTCCGTTATGCACCAATGAATTTTAATAACAAACTTTACAGCTGTGAGAGAGAGAACAAATGGCTTGATGAATCTCTATATGCTGTTGATACTGCCCTCGTGCCTCGTGGTGGTCATCGAAGATGTAGGAGTATGGAACCTCGTGC
The DNA here is from genome assembly GCA_003988815.1 of Chlorencoelia australis. Lineage (NCBI taxonomy): Eukaryota > Fungi > Ascomycota > Leotiomycetes > Helotiales > Cenangiaceae > Chlorencoelia > Chlorencoelia australis. The sequence continues at coordinate 16,192 of QYAN01000070.1, read as the reverse complement.
TCTTGCCAATCTAAACGGAACTCTTATTCCTTCGTCCTCAGCCACCCCAGTACGAAAAAGCTTTGGTTTCCTAACGGCGGATACACCTCTTACCTCAAGATCTCGGAGACGTGAATCTGTTGAATGGATTCGGTTTCCAGCCTCCTCATCAGAAGAAGAAAAGCTAGATGATCAGACTTTCGCATTGTCTCCCTTGCCAGCTACTCCTGCTCCCGAGACCTTCTCAGCTTATGGCGAAGAGGGCTTGTTTGGAGCTGATGAGACACCGGGTGTGCAGACACCATACTTTTTCCATAAAGAGAAATTGGTTCAGCAAACTTGCCCTCAGAAACGCAATATTGATCTCTCTGGTGAAGAGGAAAAGACTCTTGGGTTTTTAAGTACAAAGAGGGATGAGAGTGTGATGATGAGATTGATGGCTGCAAGAAGAAAGAGTTTGCAATGGGCCCCTAAAGTTGGAAGTCCACTTGCGAAAGGTGGGGAGTGGTCGCTATAGTTAATTTAAACTTAGGATTTGGATTGGAGCTGAATTGGAGTAAAGGGTTCTTGTTTATGGTATTGTAGGACGGATTGCTTAGGAGTCTTGAATGACTAATTGATTGGTTGATTGTTGGGCTTGTTGTTTAGGGTTCGCTTCAATTCAATATTATTTTCTAATCTTAATAAGGCTGTAATGACTTCACTTTTTCTTTTCTTTTCTTTTCTTTTCTTTTCTTTTCTTTTCTTTTCTTTTCTTTATGTTGCTAGTTGATTGTTACCATTAACTGTAAGGTACTTAGATATGGCGAGTAGTTCTTTCATTAGAGTTTACGACATTTTACTAACTACGCTGTCCGAAGAGGATTTCTAGCCTGCAATTATAATCTAGGGGAATGCAACAGAAGCAATAATAGGTTGTAGGTATACTGATGAAAATTAATCTTTTAATCCGATGGGATCAGTACAAGTTGTATATGAAGAGAGAAATGCTTTGGCGCTGATGAATTTGTGCTACCTAGATCATGAGCAGACTTGTGCTAGAGTTTTCGAGAATGAAAAAACAAAATTTAGTTAATTGTTCGTTTTCTTTTAAGCTTAGATATTACCTTTTTTTCTTTAGCATTAGGATGAATCGGAGCTGTTTTTTTGGAGCAAGTGCTGATCAAAAATGGTAGGCGACCTCCAATGCAGGAAACCTGCTTGTGTCCCTATATTTCGCTCTCTCTCTCTTCTAGCGCATCCCATTAGACTGTAGGTTTCAGCTGCTCTTCTAGTTATGTTACCTACTGGATGCTTTCTTACCGTTCCACGTTAGGATTTGGCCTAACCGTTGAGAAAACGTGAATCATTCTTCTACGGCTAGTTTTCTTTCATCTCCGATGTCGTTAGTAGGCTTCTAGTCCCACTGAAGCTCTGTCGAATTTTTGCAAGTGGGGTATAGCATGTCCTTTGAGATCTTACGATATTATCTTCTAACCTATGGGTATTGCTGGGAAATAAGCCAACCGGAAATAGATTTGACATGCCAAACACATTTGTAACAGCATACCATTGTTACTTAGTAATCACGCAGGCAAAAATTGTATATGTACGTAGCTTCTTGCTTAGATCTGAAGGAGACAAGTCATAAGCATTAACAGAATACAATACTCTGTTTGGTGCTTGCCCTAGCGGATATCCGACTAGCTTTATACCAGTGAAACCAACAGGTAACCTTATTAACCCATGGGTACCCCTATGGATTGGGTATAATATTTCTCTTAAATCCAACCCAGCCCATGGGTACCCATTGGGCAGCCTAAGCCTTAAAAAGACTTTAATCATTTATTTTCACAGGACAGCAAAAATAAGACATTATATTATATATTTATATATTTAATATTACGCAAAAACAAGGGATAGCAAGCGACATGCCGCCTTTTTTCGCTTAGTAGCACAACTCTTACTCATAGTCTTATTGATCACAAGGCATATAAAACATCTTCCTTAGGTATAGTACCACTCTTTTTTTCCGCGGAAAGTACAATACTGGAAACATTTTTTTCCGTCTTTAATCTACCACAATGATATTTTCGCGGAAACGGTGATTGATTGGAACGCGACAAAGATCCACGAGCATGCGGGAGATTTCTTTTCTTTCCCATATGGACTCATCTCCGGTTACATGAATGACGGAAATATGAAATTTAGGATTATAATGTCATTCGTGGAATCAGTCTTTGGGGATTTTATATTTTATAGGCAAAAAGATGGAAGAGTTGCCGAAGAAGATACAACGGGACGAAATATACCGAATTGACGAAGGGACTTCGTGTTTAAGAATGTGACTTTCAATCACGATGGATTTGTGTCATTCTTCTAAGTGTTTTCAAAAACGAACGAACGGATAGCCAAGATGATGAAAATATTCATAGTCGTTATTGCTCTCTTGACTGTGGCCACAGCACAGCTCTCTGGATCAGTTGGTCCCCTCACTACACGTGCTCAGAAGGCTGCGACGAAAGTGTGCAATATTCTCAATTATGGTGGTGTAGTATGTATCCTTTTTCCGTCTTTCCATTCCCTCCCTTTCTGTCCATTTGACGGAGATGAAGTGTTGATGAGAAGAAAAGGCATCGGCAACCACAGACAACAGTGCAGCGATCCAATCTGCTTGGACAGCTTGCATTAATGGCGGTGAGGGTATGTTCTCTCTCTTTAAGCTCTTCTAATTTATTGTGTCCTTGAGTGCTAAGAAGGAGAATAGTATATATCCCACCTGGAAGCTATGGATTAGCGAATTGGGTTACGCTTTCTGGGGGAAAAGCAATTTCGATAAATTTGGAAGGGATTATTTATCGTACTGGGTTGGTCTTATTCCATTCTATTCATTTATTTCTCCTATGATTCGAATATATGGGCTGGATAAAGGAAGACGGATGAGATTGAATTGCAGCTAATGAATGAATGACAATAGGACAGCCGGTGGGAATATGATATATATTGAATCGACGACGGATTTTGAGTTTTATAGTGGCACGAGTGCAGGTGCTATTCAGGGATATGGTTATGTTTTTGCTTCTGGTGAGTCTTGCTGATGTGAAAAAGTGCCGTATGAGTGAAATATTAATGACTGGTGCTAATAATTTTTGGGGGCATGACAGCTGGTACTTATGGGTTTGTCTCTCTTCCTATTTTTCTTTTCCACCAATTCCACTCATTCATGCTAACCATATACCAGACCACGAATTCTGCGTCTCTACAAGGTTACAGACTTCTCCATCCACGACATTGTCCTCGTTGATTGTAAGCCAAGTCCCACACATCCACAATTTCCTCACCAAAATACATTTACTAATAAAAGGTGGGAATTCGTATAGCCCCAGCATTCCATCTCACCCTCGATACATCCACAAATGGCGAAGTGTACAACATGGTTATCCGTGGAGGAAACGAAGGCGGCTTGGACGGAGTCGATGTTTGGGGAACAAATATATGGGTTCATGATGTAGAGGTGACGAACAGAGACGAATGCGTCACTGTCAAGGTTTATTTCTCCTGATCCTCGCAGATACAAAACGTTACTGACGATTTGCCAATTCCAGAGTCCGGCGAGCAATATTATGGTAGAGAATATCTTCTGCAATTGGTCTGGAGGCTGTGCTATTGGCTCTCTCGGGGCTGATACCGGTACTTTTCTCTGTTCCTTATATTTTTCCAAAAGAAATCGACTGATGAGAACTATGCAGCTATCTCCAATATCGAATACAATCACATCTACTCCCAAAACTGTAACCAAATGTTCATGATAAAATCCAACGGTGGATCCGGGACTCTCTCGTCCAGTTCCTTCAACAACTTTATGGGCCACAGCAACGCCTACACACTCGACCTCAACGCCTTCTGGTCCTCCGAATCAGTCGCTGCGGGGAACGGCGTACAATATGAATCCCTCACTTTCAACAACTGGCGCGGCACATGTTCTAATGGAGCAACTCGTGCACCAATTCAATTATTCTGTCCGGATGACGTTCCTTGTTATGATATCACCATTGAGAATTTTAGTATTTGGACTGAGGCGGGGAGTGAGGAGTATTATAAGTGTGAGAATGCGTATGGGAGTGGGCCGTGTTTGAAGGAGGGGAGTAATTATAATGCTTATACTAGTACGGGGACGGTTACTACTATGTCGTAAGTTACCTTCTTTGCAAGAAGAGTGAGGGCTGTGCTAATTGATAATGGAAAGGGGTTACGCATATACGACGATGGCGGGAGAGCTTTCCTCGGGTCTGGGCATCACAACTAGTATTGCGATTCCGACGATCCCTGCGAGCTTTTTCCCAAGTATTACGCCTTATAGTTCGCTTCTTGGCTAGTTCCATACTTCTTCAAATATCTTGATGATTTGAAGGATGCCGAAATTGGACATTGTTGTGTGCTTTATGAGGAGAAGACTTTGGAATGGAAGGTTGGGGATCATTGGATCGATTTGTAAATAGCACTATTTCTTTCACGTATCTAGTTCTTTGATTGTATATACTTCAATTATTGTCTCTGGCATCAGTCAAGTCAATACTTTGCCCTAGATATATATACATACTGGACAATTAAGAATTTAGAGAAATAAACGCAAAATTAGAGGCTCTACAGCTCACCTTGGAACTTTTACTTAATAGCTACCTTATTTAGAAAATAGTTTTCTCATCTGGCTTAAAATCAACTCTTGTTTGCGAAACAGCCCGGTCCAAATATATCGTACCCTTCATTTACTGAATTATTACCTCGAAGTCAAGCTAATAGCACCCTTCTTCCGATCCACTAAAAACAAAAAACCCAAAAACCAGCAGCATCCTCCTCGCTCTTTATCTCATTCATCTTCAACCCCTCCTCCATACCTTCAAAAACCACACCTCCTCTCTACCTGCCATCCCACAATCTACGCCCCTCTCCTGAAACTCCCATTGGATTTGAAATTCATCTTAACACAAGACAGTCACACCTTTTCCATCTAAAATCGTAAGTCTATCCAGCCCTTTTCGCAGCCTTCCCTTCCTCCATATTCTCCCTCTTATATGGATTTTCTAAATCGAACTTACTCCACAAAACTAACGAAAGGTGTGATACAGAATTAGCGATTCAGCACTTTCCAAAGTACAAGTAATCTATCATTTGTCCCGTAGTGAGGGAAGAAAGGTATTAGGATTGGTCGATGATGCACCCTTCTCTAGTTGAGATGTAGGGCAAATTGGTGGAAATGGTAAAAGCCATCCAGAATTTGGATTTGATATGTTACTGCACGTCGATGAGTAGTGGGTCTATGAGCTGTGAGAGGGGGTGGAGGTGGGAGAGGGAGAAGAGAGGATGATGGAGTATGTTGGAATGGGGGTTTGGAGGGAGGTAGAGGGGGAGGGAGAGAAGTGGACGGAAATTATGGGTGCATTAATTGGGACGGGAGTACTTCTATTCCGATCCAGTCAGGCCAAGTCCAGCCCAACTCAATTCTGCTTATGGCTATGCCTTGGATCGTGGCAATGGTCAGAGCACCCCAACTCATCCCTGCTAACATCCTTCCCTACAATCAATACCCTAAATATCAAACTATGAAGGGATTGATCATTTTGCCAATACCACACTATATTGAAGGATACGAGATGGAGATAGCTCGATTAGGGGGGAAAGTTTTACATGGCAGGGAATAAGTTAGGTATGGGATTCTCACCCTCTATGATTTCTTGAAGAAGGGACTCTCTCTTATTAGATAATATCTAGAAGGGCCGACCTGCATAGGAATCTTCATAGGGCGATCAAGGCGTTGATCTAGAAGGATATGAAGAACGAGAAGCAAAAATTCAAGGAGTGGCCCAACAAGCGTGCGCTCTACAAGCAGACGGAGGAAATATCTACGTGCTCTGGATGGAGAATGATGCGGAGACTGTGTGGGTTGGGATATAGATTCTGAAGGTTTTGTTGGATACTATATTAGGGGGGCGAGGGGTATGCGTAGCTAGTTTGAAGAGGGAAAGTAGTGAAAGTCAATGTTATGTTGAATTACTTATATTAAAGTTCAGCGTTCTGAGCGATTACGATAATGAGGGTAAAAGTTCAATTGATGTGAGAAAAAAAAGCTCTTGGCTTGTATTAAATTAGTTTCACTGTAGATTTTTAGGTCATTGAGACGAAGATCTGGGGTTAAAAAATCTGGGACCGGAGTTCGGCAGACGGTGGGCAAGAAGATCGCGGCGTCAGCTAAAAGATTTTACGTTTCATTTGGGAGAATGGTTCTTGCAAATTAACTGATAGTTAACTTTACTTGCTCATAGATTTATACTTCTAAAACTAGGTATATGTTATGAACTAAGCTGCTGCTATCTTCAATCAATGGTATTAGCTAGAGTAGGTTCAATTAAAATATTGCTCATATTCTAAACTTACTATGAAACCACTTAAAAGATTTAAAAGAGGAAAGATGATTGCTCGTATGCGGTAGACGATGAAGTTGCTGCCAATGCTACACATATCAATTCTCGTTTACTTCGAAATTCAATTAACGGGACTCGGTTAATCAAGGAGTATATAAACAAACATTATATTTTTCCACGCACTTATTACTAACACGTCGTCAACTACCACCTACGCTTCTCGAAAATAACCATTTCATAACTATTGCTGCACCATTTTCTTCCACAACCATCCTTTTCCCTTCGTTAACAATGTTCTACTCCGATAAAAAGACAACAAAGATGGACTACGACAACGAGCATGACGAAAAGTCCGCTTTTATCTCTAAAAAAGAGATCGACCCCGACTACCCCCTCGATATAATCCTAGCCTACCCCTATTCCAACAAGCAGCGACAATACCGCACCCCCCCCATCATTTGGGAATACGGACCAGGCCTCGTACTCCCACACGTCGACAACCTGTCTTCCCTTTCCCTCGACCCCAACAACAAAAATCCCACTACACTCGATACAGGCTTCGAGATCCCGGATGCGCATCCTTATCCTACAGCCATGAATAATCTGAGAGCTGGAGAGATAGTTGCTAGAATGTCATTGTGGACTCCCGAGCAATTTGGGGACAAGGAAGATAGGCTTTTGATGGAGATGATTGAGACTGAGACGAGTGGTGATGGAGCATTGATTTGTAGTGATCCGATTTGGACGAGGGAGTACGAGAAGTTGTATAAGTATGAGCATATAAGACATAGCTGTGAGCCTAACTTGGTTAGTTCTATTTTAATTTGCCTCCTTAAGTAAACACAGATACATTAAGATTTGAGAGACTATAAGTCAACGACTGAGCTTTATTGACTTAAGTACTATATATACAGATCCTCGATACATCAGATTCGACCCTACGTGTCGGACCCATAGACATACTATCTGGCACAGAACTCACCATTTTCCTGCCTTCTATCACCTGGAAAATGGCGAGCGAAATTTGTATCTGTGCCACTGATTCCTGCTGCATCGTTATTTCCGGGGCTAAAACTATGCCGAAGAGGGAACTGGAAAAACGTTATGTTAGTAGTTTTGTTAGGGAGATGTTAGAGCGACCGGTGGCTGAGGGTGGAAAGGGCTGGAAGAAGAGGGATGAGAAGTTTAGGGATTCTGGGGGATATGGGGATGATAGATGGCAGAGGAAGTGTATGACGGTGATTAGTCCATATGTTTCGCCTAGGACTAGTGTGGAAAGGGAGAGGGAGGCTTGTATGTTGCAGTAGTGGGGACTAGAGGATAAGGAGCAACATTCTGCTGAGGTGGTAGATCCTGGCTGGATTCTCCTCGATGCATTTTTGTTGGCAACTATTGTTAAGGGTACGTTGAGAGGGTTCTTACATTATAAGACTTTCTGAAATATGCCGGAAATCCAGGAAAAGTAAAAAGTAGCTCTCGTTAGTTTTCAGAACAATATGATCAAACTCCATTGCGCAGCTTTCCACGAAATTTAAATAAGATGCTACCCATACTACCAATCCATAACAGCGCCTCTCATCAATCTTCAAGTTTTCAACATTCATTCGGGTCTTTCTAGCCTCATAAACAGGCACTGCAGTTCAGTTAGTAACTATGGCAAGGTGTTTAAAGGGGTGGGATAATAGGTACAGTACACCTATATTATTTGTCATCTCTCTTGCACAATGCCCCTCCTCAATATCTTCTATAAGAACCAGATTCCCAGGCAACTCCTAAACCGACACAGTACTCGTTAGTATTCCTTTCCTAATGTTTTCCGCCCTCGCCGCTGCTCCAATGGAGCCCTATCATATTCTATTTCTAGAATCAACGAGATGTCAGCACTAGGTGGCTTCTCGGCCCAAGAACGAGCAGAAAGTTAGCATTGCATAAGCCAATTATTAGGTAACACGACTGCTCATCCTCAAAAGCCGTGTCTACTCCGGATTACAGCCGTAAGCAATGTGGCACTTTAATTCTTCCCTATAATAGTCGTGTTATTATCATTACGTACAAGCCAAGCGTTGGGTGGTGAAATCAGCCGCTTTACGCCCTTTCTGTACTAGCGTATTTAACCTGTACGAAGGTGCAGATCTATTTATTGTTACACCGCCTTTAACTAGGGGTTGGAACACCAAAATCACGTCTCGATTCCAAAAGCGTTCATTCTTAGCTTTCCCCTTTTAAAATGTAAGAATAGAAAAATTTAGCCATATTCGCAATACCTTCCAATAGGACCCAATTTCGGTTATTAAATAATAAAAAACTTGATTACTACGTTCTGACCTTAATCTTTATTTTGCCAGAGACTTCTGCTGTCGGAAGGCGGTGTAACATTAATTAGGTCCTGCACCTTCGTATAGCCTCATTTGTAAGTAACATAATCTTACTCTTTAGGCCTCAATAAGCCGCTATTTCTGATGCCTTAGCTGAAAGCCAAGCAGATGACTTTCAATGGCGCGAGTCATATGGTTTGCATTGCCTTGTGTGATCCTCTTTTACGAGCCCTTCTTTCTTCTGCTCACCTCGTATTCAAAGTCCCATCATCATATGACGGCTCTCTGCAAACATCACCTTACCAGATATAAACTATATATAATACAAGTAGCCTCATTCTTAAACATAAACTTCACTACATTATTTCTAAAACATCAAATTCAAATATTAATAAATCAAAACATTACAAAAACACAATGCTCAACTCAAAGACCCTCCTCCTGCTGGGAGCAGCTATCATGACAGCAATCTCTTCTCCATTGCCCGAGAATGAGAAACGTTGTGGGGACCTACTGCTTCCAAATCTCATTATCCCCCTCTCGCAAGACAATCCAGATACCTCTTACCCCAACACATGGGATACCGATATGTCCGTTATTGTTTCTCAAAATGCTGGTCCGACTGGTAAGTCTCATTAATAACAGCGGGGACCCAAAAAAAAAAAAAAAAACAATCACCACAGCACTTGATCTCTTTCTAACAAAACAACCAGATCAAATCTCACCCTTGATCTCCTTCCCCGCAACAGGAAGCGGTTCTTATGGCTGTACCCTCAACATCGCCTTCCCAGACGCAGCAGACTACCCTCTAAACATAACCGGCGTCACTCCTACACTGAATATCTACACCGTCCAAACGCCCCTCCCCGCCGCTCCCACATGGAATAACGTCCTTATCAATCTCGGTACTTTCGGAACGGTTACTGTTGCTAGTGGAGAGACAGTGACGATCAATAGTGAAGCGTGTCCTCAGACGAGTGGAGAGTATGGATTGGCGTTTGTGCTGCAATATGCTAATTGGGTGACGGGACAGGGAAGTGTCGAGTGGACACAGTTTGTCAATGAGTTGGATGGTGCAGGGTTGAGAGGAGTTTATTTGACTTTTGATTGTTGATTGTGGTGATGAGGGGAAGGATTGGGCGTGGCGCTTTAAGGTGTTGAAAAGCGCGATTATTCTGAAGAGCGTGAAAATGGTATGAAGAGTTATAGCAGGCGTTTTGTAACTCGGAATTTTTGAGGGGAATGGATGCGAGGACGTGAACGAGAAAAAGGAAATCAAAAACTTGCCTGGATCAAAAGCAGCCCTATTCTGAAAGAGCATTCAAAATTGCCCAGCAATTCCTAGTGACATTTTTATGAGAATTATGCCTCGTCTTGTGTACCTTGTTTTTCGCATTATTGGAAGATGGCCCCTTGACAATATCTAAACAACCGAAGTAAATTGAGTGCAAAAAAATCTAACTAACCGCATCTTGTATTCTCTAGTCGTGGTATCATGGTCTCTGGTTAGTCGATACTTTATAGTGATCTAATTACCTAATTTTGTATACCCACCACTGCTTGAAATTTTCCAGTGCTACAAGATTTCAACGCCTTACACCTACAGCTGTGTAGGATGTTGCGGAAGTAGCAATAGACTACGTGTAAGTGTGGGTGTAACGTGCTGCTCATAATATTAGCCTTTTGAAACCAGACGTCGAATTGAGCATTTTTGGAGATTCCACTTACGTCCATTATTACTTGATAGGCAATTCTAAAATAGATCATCATTAACTCAATGGACGACTATCTTCTCAACTGGCGAGCCAGTTTTCTCTGCCTCTTGCAGGAGCGAGCTCAAATGAATATTATGCAGCAACGCTCTCCTTTACACATCAAAGCCAGATCCAAGCTCCCCTGTCGAATGTTAGAGAAGAGATTTAACCAACTTCTAGAGATAGGAGGCGTCCAATCCAGTTTCTAGCGAAGCGGATACCCGCGGATTGGACCATGACTTCGACCTCCAACGATCTCGATCCCAGGAGAGTGTATGGGCTACGCGAAAGTCTTGGGATACTTTAGACAATCGCAACTCGGCCACGAAACCAAACCTCCATGTGTACATGTCAGAGCTGAGGGAAGTTCATTAGCATCCTTATCTCCTGAGCTTAGGAATATGGACATACATCTGGGTTATGTATGATGCGGCCTGATCCTGCGAACGACCAGTCTCCTCTTGAGATATTTATTCCGAGTTGGCACAAAGGAAAGAGTGGTCAAAGATGCAGCTATTCGTGTGGATGTTATGAGGGGAGTATATGGACCGAGGCTCTTGGCTACCGAATAAGCAGATTAGAGAGGAGCGCGCAGAACCTTATATGCCATCAATTGTTCTATTTTCGCTAATGGCCCTTAGGGATTAAAGGAGTTTTCTAATCTACGTAGCCTAAGAAAATCTAAGGCTCAAGTCCTAGAGCGGTTTCGCAATCGCATTTCTAAAATCATGGCAGTGTGGACTCGGCGTGAGTTTTCTGATGATAGAGACGATGGGATAGAAGAGTGGACGAGTTAGTCTTCTGAGAGACAGAATGATTAATTCAAATATGCCCAAAGCGAGCAGGATCGGACTCTACCTAAGCGTAGTCGGTAACTAACTCTAATGTATCCTAGTATCCGCGAAGTTAATTTGGTGTGTCTTTTCCCCCCGCGTATGAGGTCTTGGACCGAAGCCATCTATAATGTCCACGGCTGACTAGATATCGTGAGACTATTCAATCGCCAATTCTCGAATGGTCTAAGAAGCTTGACCTAGACTTGGCGAAAGAATTGGCGGATGCATCTGAAAGACATTGTCCTTTTCCGACCGATCCTAATGAGCTACTAATATTCTTGGATGACTTAGATGAAGCTACATATCTAAAGTATAAATGGCGTAGTAAGACGAGCGATGGACGCGGCTGTCCAAACGACAGCGAAGAGTTTCAGAGTTGGACATTGGTACGGGAAGTGTGCGTTTAGAATATCGTCGGTATGAAGAAAGGCAGTTTAGGTGATTGTTAATAAGGTATATAGCGTAGCAGACGAAGGTAAGTGGGCGGATGATTGAGTTTAAAAGACTCTAGTAGGCATCCATAACTTTCAAGTCTACCTAACAATGATAATCAGCATATTCTTTATGTTAGACCTATGTACAATACAGGAAAGAGTTATTAAGCATCCGTAATATCAAGCCATCGATGCTGGGTCGGGTAGCCTTATATAACACGAATGCCATGCAAATAAATGGAGGACAGCTGAGATCTTGTTGGAGCTCCCTTGGGAAAGGAAGGTCTGATTAGAATGACTCCTTGCCGTAGATCAGGCAGCTAGGGACCGAGGTGCAAATAAATAAAAACGAGGGGATGATTGAATGATCATCAATAGACGAGGAAGAGAGAATGAGCTCTCTGAGCCAAATCGACTTCAAATCACATTCAGCTTGTTCTTAACTCCATAATTCAGTGAAGTGATAATTTTATTGATGCAGCAGGAAAACTGATCTCCTTCAAGTTAAGCATAACTCTGCGTCGAGTCTTGTCCTCGAGAATAGTATTCATGATCTGGTCCTTTAAATTGGCGGCGATCTCACTCATTCGAAGCGTGGTACTTTCTGTATTATGTAGAAGATCTCGTCGGTATTTTAGATCTGTGCCGTCGAGTTTGCTAATATTAAAAACTTGACAAGTGGACGTCCTATTGGCAGAAGGGATAGCGAATATGAGCCGGATGTCCGCTTGGCTAGTTGGATATCCTATTAGGACATGATGATATACTTTAAAATCATACAATTTTTAATAGGATCTTCCTTTCAGTGCGGAAACGCTTTATTCCATATAGAAATCCTTCTTTCCTTGCGAGAATAACCATTCACTCATATATCCCTCTATCCGAGAAATCTCCTTTCTACCAAAGTTTCTCCGAAAAATTAAAAAATATATGAAAATACAAAATTATAAAACAAAAACTCAAGGAACCCCTCGAGGGGATCCTATAGAAACCTAATTAAATAAGTTTTAAAGGGGTAACTACTCTCAAGGGGGTTTCTCAGGGCTGGCCGGTGAGTTCACACTATATTCGCCACTGATTTCCAATAGGCGGCTTCTCAGGGTACAATACGAAGTATTGTACCACTGTACCAAACGCTAATTGATTTCGTTGGTGATTGATTACATATTTCGGATTATATAGCAGTAGAATGTAGGTAGCCTAGTCGCATTGGCGATGGTTGCTTTTATCTGATGTGATGGATGCAACTATATGTATTATTGCTTTGTTAGTTTTGCAGTTTGATATTTTGGTTTATATAGACTAAAACTGGAGTTCAGTTTCTTTCTTCTAGTAGCGTCGATAGTTATGATTTTTCCTTAATTATATAGTATAGCAAAAATCTTGAAGTTATTTAGAACCCAGGAGAATAGAAGTTAATCATTATAGAAATCAAGCGTTTCATGTATAGTAATTTGAAGGAACATTCAAAATCATTCGGGTTTGGAAAGAACACATAGAAACGAAATTATATGATGTATTATTGTTAAGAGTTTAGGCGCATTCAAGGGCGGAAAAAGCGACTCAGTTGCCTTCATTCCCTACTCGATCCTCATATGCCCTGACCGGTGCCTCCGGGATTCTGCGGCCCAACATCCACGCATCCGAATCAGCAGTACGGGCCGTAAAACGAACCAAGTGCTCGATCATTTGTCCTCCAGCTCGTCGGCGCAGAACTCTCTTGTTTAGCAGTCTCTCAGGAACCAACTCTTGTAACACATGCTGCGAGTAAGGCCTCCTAAACGGATCCCCAGCGGGGTTTGGCGCTTGTTCTAAGTGAGCCACACTTGATCACTGGGTGGATTTTCATTATTGGTGATAACTCGATCTGATATGCTAGCTCCTATGCATTCAATACCTTAAAAGGCCCCGCAAATTGCTGCTCAATTTTGACATTGCGATCTTTTAACTCCGGGACACTGAAGACGCAAACTAATCCAGTCCCCTACTCCAAAGAACATGGGTTTGTGCTTTACATCGTATTGCCACTTCATATACATAGCTGCCAACTTGATGGCATCTGCCGCATCGATAAACGTCGGCCGATAATCTGAAACGACTGAGTATGCTGATATTAACGGCAAAATAAAGCGTTGATTCAGCAGACGAAGGGAGAGTATGCTGAATCTAGTAAAAAGCAGCTTTTTAAAAGCTGTTAAACCATGCATATAGTAAAATGCAAGCAATGACCATTAGTAAGTGTTGGATCACCGGGAATGATCTAGTCGATATCAACCAGTTGTCAGTACGGCAACTTAATATGATCTGCGATATGCTATGATGTTGTCTTGTTCTTGCTAACTAAAGGTGAGGGAGAAGGCTATTTACATGTGTTGATATGGTGGCGTTGCTTAGCGTTACAAAACCTAGCCAATCATATCCCTCCTGAAGTTGTCCCGTTTCACTTCACATATGTTTGGTAACTTAGTAGAGTAAAGAACTAATATATAAGTGAATCAGTGACTTTAATGTTGCCGAGGAATAGAAGACGTTTCTCCTTTATAGCTCCCCTGAACCTCTAAGCGAAGCAAAACAGTACGATTCAGTGACGAAGATTATTCCAACTTGCTATTCTTTCATCGGCTGTGTTAAGAAAGTTGTGTAGAAAGAAGTGATGTGGTGGGTAATACCAAGGATAACTATGACCCTATTTATACTTATAACCTTACATAACCCTCTTGAAAATCTCATCACAGAAAAAACTCTCGTCATATGTAATAAAATATTCATAGCTTATAAAGAAGGATTAATACTTTGCGAAATTCCCTTATATTATAGACTTATGCATACACTGTACTCTTATATTCCCCGCTCTTCAATATAAGGACGAGATTGAGAATTTTAAATACGTGAACGACGTACTGTGGACCTGGCGTAATTTTGAGTTAGATTTAATAAGATATCTCTTGCTTTCCTAGCCTCGCTGTGACGAGCCTTCAGCAAAGGGTTCGGTTAAGCGGAGCCTTCGGAGATTATGCGTATGTGCTGCGAGTTATGTGGATAAACTTGCGATGCTTATAGGTTGAATTGGATTTATAAGCTTACCAACTATTGGTGAGGGGTAATTGGCATATAAGTAAAAGAGAGAAGAGAGAGATAAAAAGATTAGTGATTAGTTTTATTATTATTTATAAAGTATTATTTAAAAGAATATTAGTTAAAAGTCTTTATTAAAATATATATTGTTTACTAGTTAAATATCTATTATATTGCGGGATAAGAGTAGTATATTATTATAGTAATTTCTAATATTTTAATTACTTCTTAATTTCTAGAGGAAGTAGTTTATTATAGATATTTAGTTAAATTATTATAATAGTAGGCAAATCTATAAGAAGTATAATTATTAATTTAGCGGGTTTATCTGCTGCGAATTTTTTAATTTCTATAAATCTATTAGCTATTTTGCAAGCAAAGTATAATATAGTATTATGCCGTATAGCCGAACTAGAAGAATAAAGCAGAATAAGAATTACTAAAACTTCTATTAATAAATTAGTAGTGCCGCCTGCTTTAAGCTTTTAATATATACTAAAAATAAGAAAGCTGCTAATTTATAAAGGAAAAAATATTAAGGAGGCTTAAAACTTCTTTTATTAAGCCGAGCTTAAATAAAAAAAGGATAAGGATATAATCTAGAATATTAATATTATTAAGATTATATATTATATTTTAAGTTTTAAGGATATTTCTAGAGATATTTAGAAAAGAAGAGAATATAAAAAAGATATTAATAATATTATTTAGAAGAAATTTTAAGAATTTATAAAGAATTTTATAATTAATATTATAAATTATAGCTTTAATATAATTATTAAATATAATAATATTTTTTAAAGATTAAATTAAAATATATAAGTATTTATATTATATTTAAAGAGTTTAGAAGATAATTTGGGATATATTAATAAGGAAAAGAGCTATAATTATTTCTTGGCAAAATTTTAATTTAAGCTTAAAAAGGCTATTATATTTTATAGATAATTATCTTTAATAAGGAAATAACTAATTATTATTATTTTATATATAGAGAATTATAAAAAGCTATTTAAATTTTAAGATTTTAAGAAAAGCGAAAATAATTAAAATAAGAATAAGGAAAGATAATAAAAAGAAAGAAGAAAAAAGAAAGAGAGAAAGGCGCGAGAAAATAGATTTTAATTTTCTTATAAAGAAATTATATTTTAATATTTAAGTTAATTTAATAATATTAATATAATATTAATTAAAAGATAATAAAATTTAAATATAATTTTATATTATAAATATTAGAAATTAAATTATTATATTTTTAATTATCTAGAATTAAAATATTATAATTATAATAAAATAGATTATTAAATATAATTATATTTAATTAAATTATTATATTTTTAATTATCTAGAATTAAAATATTATAATTATAATAAAATAGATTATTAAATATAATTATATTT